>RCUC01140308.1:0-47461 GCA_003697995.1 Taxidea taxus jeffersonii
TTTTTTTTTTTTTTTTAAGATTTTATTTATTTATTTGTCAGAAAGGTGGGGGGAGAACACATGCAGGCAGAGCGGCAGGCAGAGGCAGAGAGAGAAGCAGGCTCCCTGCTGAGCAAAGAAAGAGCCCAATGTGGGACCCGATCTCAGGACCCTGGGATCATGACCTGAGCCGAAGGCAGCAGCTCACACAACTGAGCCACCCAGGCGTTCCTCAACTTGACTTTCTTTATAGCACCTGTCACTCACTTGTTTTTAAAAAATGGTTTTATTTATGTTTCCTTGGTCATCGCCTGTCTCCCCCACTAGAAGTAGCCTCCATTTGGGCAGGGGCTTGTCTCAGTCTCCGTGTATCCCCGGCCCATGGTGGGTACCCAGTAGATGAATGTGGATATAACACATTTTTCTGCATGATGATATTTCTCTCCCATTAAGAGAGCCTCCCTTCTTTCCTAGATTATACATACTTTGCCTTTTCTTTGTAAATTGATGTTGAATTTTGTCGGATACATTTTGACATCTTTTGGAATGAACTCTGACCCATGGATAGGATTCGTTACATTAGGAGAATCTTAATTGTAATAATCCTTCAACTTCTGGAATAGATTCTTATTGGCAGTAGTATACTGTTATTAAAAAAATTGGGGCGCCTGGATGGCTCAGCGGGTTAAGCCTCTGCCTTCGGCTCAGGTCATGATCTCAGGGTCCTGGGATCGAGCCCCACATCCCTGCTCTCTGCTCAGCTGGGAGCCTGCTTCCCTCTCTCTCTCTCTGCCTGCCTCTCTGCCTACTTGTGATCTCTCTCTCTGTCAAATAAATAAAATCTTTAAAAAAATTGATATGCTGGTCTATAATTTTGGTTTGGTTTGTTATTGGTTATTTGGTTATTATTTATTTGGTTACGGTTCTACTCTCTGTATCAGGCTCTGGTATTACTGACTTCTTATGTGAGGCTTCTAGCCATGAGATTAGTCCTAGAAAGACATCTCCCATCAATGCAATACATGAAAGTGCCCATTTACTCCCACTCTAAGAAAGCTCTGTGTTAATCATTTTTAAATTATCTTTACTACTTAGAAAAGCAAAACTAGATATCTAATTTGAATTTACATGTACTTGGTTTCAAGTGAGATTGAGTCTCTTTTCTCCACACTGACAAATAAGTATCTTTGTGAATTTCCATTCATGTCGTTTATTATTTTCCCCCATTCAAGTGTTCCTCTTTTTTATTGACTTGCAAGAACATTTTCTATATTGAGGACATTGATGGTCATATCTGTTTTTAGATTTCCCATTTTGTTGTTTTCCATTTCGCTGTTTTCTTTTTAGTAGCATTGATGGTGGATTTTGACATTTTGAAAACTTGACTTTAAACCCTATCACTGTTTTTAAGGTATACTTTCTTTATGTGCTTGTGTGTTTAAAATGTCAAGGCCAGAGATGGAACAACTAGCCACCTTGATTTTTCTTACTTTACATTTCATTTATTTTACATTCGACGGCTTAATTGAGCCTTAGAACGTAGCAGACCTAGCCTTGGTAAGTTTTCTGAGAAAAAATGAGCTGGAGCTGATTGAGGGGCAAGGGCTGTTGGAGGGAAGCTGCAGGATTTTGGTGGGGCATTACAAAAGTTGAATCCACAGGCCTTGGAGTCACCCCATTCTTATGTAGATGTCAGGGACAAACAAGGCAAGGGAGGTGCCCAGGCTGCTGAGTTGGATTCAGGAGGCCCTCCCTCTTGGGTGTGCAGAGTTGTAAGAACCTTCAGTACTGCTCTCTGTGCTGTTACTTGCCTCCCTTCCACACACACCCCGTGCCTCTGAGGCGAGAGCAGTGGCCCAGATTGGGCCATTCATGCCTCCCCAGCCCTCTGGAACCTGAATCTCCCTGGGTCCTGTATGACACATGCTGTGAAGTGGTCTCCCTATCATGCTTGGCCTGTAGCTTCTGCCATCAGCACGAAAGGTAGGGCTCTGCAGTGTAATGAGCACAGAACCTGCAATCAGGTGGTGGACACAGGAGCCCTGATCTCTCACTGAGTGGCTGTGGCTCCTCCCCAGCTTTCTTGTCCTCCCCACCCTCTGTCACAGGGTGTCACACCTCTTCTGCCGGCCACCCAGAGCTGCGCGCAGAGTCAGATTGAGTCTGTACTTTGCAAATGACAAAGCTCTACACATATGTCCATGATTCCCATTATTGCTGCTGCAAATTAATATTGGCATCAACCGGTTCATTTAACGTCGGAGGCCGCCTGCCGCTGTAGCCAGGACCACATCCAGAGTGTTAGAAGCGTCGACACAGCAGAAAGGTCATTTGGGGATGTGACAATCAAAAAGGAGTGAGCTCTGTTCCCTCTGAGAGTTCCTGTCAATGGCAGAATCCTGTCAGTTTACAAATGAAAATCTAAATATTTAGAAACCCTAAGCCCCTGCCTGAAAATAAGGATTGAAAATGAATATTTATGAACTGATAGTTCCGTCACTCTGTCCTCAAGTGCTTCCTCTGGCGACACATAGGAGCCTGTTGTCTCCGGCTCTCTGGATGGCAGTCAGAGCCCAGCTGGGCCACATCCTACCATGTGTACGACTTAGATGAAGTCACTCACCCTGTCTGGGCCTGTCTTCTCAACAGGAAATTGTAAGAGTGATCCTGAACTCATAGTGTTACTCAGCAAATTAAATAATACAGTGGGTCCTGGGGAACCTAGCAAAGCATCAGGCACACAGTAGGTGCTCAGAATCCGTGAGCGGCCTCCATGTGCCCTGCCTTGGATGGGGTCTCTGTCTTCTTTTGGGGGTAAGAATGTGAAAGAAGTGTCAGTGTCTCTGTTTCCTTTTTTTTTTTTTTTTAATTGTAATCAAATACACGACATAACATTTACCATCTTACTGTTTTTAAACATACAGTTCAGGGGTTAAATACATTCGTTGATGTTCACCACTGTCCATCGCCAGAACTCATTTCATCCTGTAAAACAGAGACTCTGTACCGTTATATAGTAACCACTGACTCGCCCCTGCCACCATCACTCTATCTGTCTCTGGGACTTGGTCTACTCTAGGAACCTCTTCGAAGTGGAGTCCTACTGATTTCCCCGTGTGGGACTGGCTTATTTCATTCAGCATCATGTCCTCGAAGTTCATCCCCCTTGGAGCCTGGGTCAAGTTTCCTTCCTTTCTAAGGCTGGGTGACCTTCCATGGTATGTGTCTGGCACATTTTGTTCATTTGTTCCTCTGTCAGTGGACACTTAAGTTGCTTCCACGTCATTCTCAATGTTTTTAATACTGTATTTACATGTCCTCTAAATAGAATTAAGAACCCCTTATCAAAACTGAGTAGACCCTGTCTTCTTTTCACCAGAATTCCAGAATTCCTAATTCCCTTCAACTCAGAATTCCTATTTCCTGGCCCAGTCTGTAATTGTCCTTCAATTGGGAACATAGTCAAGGTCCAAAGGGGCTTTTCATCCTTATTGGTTGGACTCTCTGCTTCTTTATTACACCCTGGATTCTTAGGGAAGCAAAGGACCTTTGGAGCCTCCTCATGCAGGGTCTCTCAGCCATATTCCCTTCCCCAACAGCCTGGAGACAAACTGCATCGAAATCCCAGAAGGAGGAGAGGCTTGCTAAAAATGTTGGTAGCCTGGCCACATTCTAGAGTAGCTCACTTGGAGCCTCAGCCTGGGACTATCCTCCATCTGATCCTTCTAAGGTGATCCCTTCTAAGGTGATCCTTCTGGTCTTGTCCCCAAGTTCACATAGGCAGGGATAGGAGAGTTCAAACCCAATAGCTCACCTGGACACAACAGTCTGTTTCTCCTTCAGTGAAAGAACTGATTCTGGAATATACTACTCAGTGTGATTGAAGCTCCTTACTCTCTTTCCCTTGAAGTGAGGACTGAGATGGAATTTCAGGCACTGGGCTTGATAGATTTGGGCTAGAGAACAGCCCTTGATATTGAAACTGAGGCTGATTCATTCATTCCACAAATATTCACTGAGGGTTTGCTTTGTGCCCTAGCTGCTGGGTGACTGCAGGGAATGTCCCAGATGTGGTCCCTGTTCTCCTATCACATAGTCTGGTCATAGTGGCAGATATTATTCAGAGAGGCAAATAAATAAATGTGAAATTGTGTACATGAGATGGGCAGTGAGGCTCATCTTCCAGGATCACTACAGGGGAGGACTTGGAGAGGAGTGTCAGTTGCCTTTTTTTTTTTTTTTTTCCACGTAACTCCAGAAATGGTATCTTGGTGATAGATGTTAAGACCACAGGGGAAAAATGGTAGAGACTAGAGTAGAAAAACCACATGAGTCATAAGACCCAGCCTTCAGTGCTCAGACCCTGAGCCACAAAGAAACTGTTGACAAGTGGTGGTGTCTTTTTGATATTCATGTTCCTTCACCCACTGATGATGCAGGCCTCCTCCCCCAACACCCCCATCAGCCTGTCCCTGTCTCTAGCCCAACCCCCTGCCCCACTGCACTGCTGCTTTATGCAACTCTAGGAGCACCATCCACATGGATACAATGTGAGCAGTGCTTCCTAGAGTTGTGCCAATGGTCCTGGCCCTTTCAGAGACAGTCATGGCACGCTGGACTTGGGCAGGGAAGGTTTGCCTGAGAGAATGATGGTGGAATGGAGAACCGAAGGAAGAGAGGGTATTAACCAAACAAAGAAGGGATGAAGAGTGTGCTGTGTGGCGGGAACAGCCTGGCCACACACCTCTGTGGTCAGGGCTGCAGGACCAACACCAGGTGTGGGGAAGACGCTAGCACATCCATACAGGGGGGTGTATGCGGTCACTGAGATGGCATGGACATGACAAGAAGGGCCAGATCATGCAGGATCTGTGGGCCACAGTGCAGATGGTTGTTTTATCTTAAGAGCAGTGGAGAACCATGGAAGGACTTCTGTGTTTTGCAGGAATAATGGTAGATGTGTTTACTGAGGGCTTACTGTTTCCCGGGAGTTGTTCTGTGGGCTATTCCAGTATTATACCCAACATTTCCTCATTCACACCTGTGAAATAGGAACTTCATTCCTTCCATTTAACAAATATGGAAATGGAGGTACCACAAGGCTAAGCAGCTTGTCCAAAGACTCACAAATAGTGGTAGAGCCCACGTTCTTAACCAGCGCAGGCAGCTGTCTCCTGGTGCTGAGGAGTGACTAGGGACTGGTGTTATTTGGGGGGTATAGCAGAAGAACCCCGGTCTGTCTCCTGAGGGAATGCCCACCCATGTGCCAGGGACATGGCCAGGTGTGCCTGTGGGTATATGTGACCCAAGGAGAGGACTTGACACCTGGGACAGGGGCCAGACCCCATCACTGGCACTTATCTGGAGCTGGTACCGAGGACTCTGACAAGGCAGAAAAGCCCTTATCAGCCCACACAGCTGCTTCCTGGGCTGGTTCCCCAGGGAGCTACATGGCAGGAAAATGAAGGCATCAACATTCAGTTCTGCTTGCTGCATAAACTGTGCAGCCTTCTGGAGCACCAGGTGCCCACCTGAATTAATGCAGCTTGGAGTCTGCGCCTGGGTGAATCCATGGCTCATGGTGAGCAGGTGCAGGACTTGGGTTGAGGAAGGAAGGATCATGGGCCAAGAGGAGGGGGCACGGAGGTGGCTATGGAGCTAGAGGAGGCCATAACTTGTGGCTCTCTGCTGAAGAAAGGGCAAGGAATGGATTGAAGATCCAAATGAGGTGATGGTAGAAATGAGATCTTCTCATCAGGGAAATATACTTTTTAAGAAACAAGGGTTCCTCAACATAGCTCCGATTGGCTTTACAGATAGTCCCGGGCAGTGGATAAAAAATGATTTAGTGTCATGGACATGTAATCAGAAAGTCGAACCCCCAGGTCTCTTTTTCTTTCTCTCCTCCATTGTCCCTGCTTCCTTTGGTCTGTCTGCCCATCTTCCTTTCTGCACCCTGACTTTACTCTTGACTTGGTTGTCGATTTCCATGCCACCTGCTTCAAAGAGTCTTCAGACTGCTGTGGGATAACCCTGGCCCCCACTACCATGGCACCTTTGAGCTCCAGCTCACCCTTTAGCACAGTCTCTGTCCTATGAGGAATTGAAGGCAAGTTGAGAGATATGTCTGTGACACCATGGACTCCATTGACTCAGAAATGGCAACTTAGACACACAGATTCAGGATGGAAAGGAAGGACAGGGGATACCATTAAACCTCTCCAAGGGGACCCAGATTTGGAGAGAGATAGCACACCCTTCCTCCAAGTGTCCAGTTTGTTGTTGGAATATTCCCCTGGCTCCTTAATTCCCCGTTTGGAGGTAAAATCTGGGCCCCGGGATTGTTTGTCATTGAAGAAAAGAGCCAGACCCAGAGAGGCGGTAACTGATGGAGGACTCCCTCCAAACCTATGGCAGGTTAGGCAGCCCAGGGTGGTGTGGCCACTCCATCACCCCATCCAAAGCTGACAGTGAACCCAGTAACACAGAGGTAAGACAAGAAACCAGTCCAGACAGGTCTCCACGGGAGTGTTTCTATACTTATATTCAGAGCACTTCAAAGAGCATTTGAATTGCTATTACTTTAGCAAACGTCTTTCATGCAAATTTTGATATTTTTCAATGAAAAAGCTTTCATCTGAATCAATGGAATGATTCTTTCCACCTCCCACCCGAAACACCTAGTACCTTCCAATTGCATACCTTGTACATGCTGAGGAGAGAGTCTTCAGGTTGCCTTCTTCCCATTTGAGAGATCCGTGAGCCTTCCATGTGAGATCTGTGAGCCTTGCATCTTGATGAGAGGCAGGAATTCCAGGAATGGACCTCAGAAAGAGATGATGTACTTTAACTATTAGCCCAGCAGCATACCTGAAGCTCTCCTGGACCCACAGCACTAATTCCTTCACTTAGAGAGCAAAGAGTTTCAAGGTTTCAGGCTTCATGGGAGGCTAACACTAAAGGCCCACCTGTCAAAGCTCTGGGATCACCCACTTCACAGAGTGTTGCTTATAATGGCCTTGACCTCCTCAAATCAGCTGTTCCCTCTGAGGTCCAGCTTGGGGAGGGCCACACTGGGCTGGCAGCAGCCATCTTCCTAGACACCTCCTCATCATCCTGATTTGTGTTCATTTTTCCTGCCTGAGGCTGACTCCATGCTCTGTGTTTACCCCAGACTCACCCAGAAGTGCCCTGGAAGGAAACTGGGTGGGCAGCTGACAGGGATACAGGGTTCAAAGGCTGGGCTCTGCAGTACAACAAGATTCAGAGGGCATGGACATGGGCCCAGTTACACCGGCCTACCCTCCCCCTACCCAGGGCCCAGAGCCTTGTTGGAGTCCCAGGAGCTCATGGACCCCTACCTCCCTGGCCTGAGTTGGAGCAGCCATTAATCACCTTTTAGGACAAAGAGTTCAGTCCTACCAGCCAGGCCTAACCCCTAGATCTGTCTCCAGGGCTGCTTCTCAGTCCAGTGAAGCTCATGACTTGCAGAGCCCCGTTCCAGCCAGACCAGAAGCCTGAATCTTATAGGGGCCCCATTCACCCCCTCTCACCCCATCTCCCATCTGCCCTCCCTTGCTCACTGGCCCCCTGCCACACTGGCCTCCTGGCTGTTCATCAAATCAGCCAGACATGAACCCAGCTCAGGGCCTGTCCTCCAGCTCTTCTCTTCAACATCCACTTCGCTGACTCACCTCCGTGTGGTCCTCACTCAAATCTCACCTTGTCGATGAGGCCCTCCCTGCCCGGGTCTCCCCCAGCACTCCTGTACCTCTTCCTCTACTCTCTCGTGTCCTCTCTCTTTTCTCTCTTTTCTATGGCACCTGTCATCTGCTCACGTGCTAAGTAACTCTGTGTTACATTTTGTATCATTTTCTCCCTCCTCTCAATTGCCTGGCAAGTGGAAGGAACCTCCAGGAGGGCAGAGGTTTTTATCAATTTGTTTACTGATGTATCTGGAGTGCCTGAAATAATGGCTAATTTATATTAGTTCAATAAATGATTGTTGATTCAGATTGAATGAATCTATAGGTTCCCCAGCATAGCCTCAAAGACCCTTTGATGTTGCAAATTGAGGTCTGACAGATCTACTAGCTATCCAACTAAGGTCTAGGCATTTCTAGGGGTTCTTATCCACGTGGACATGCTTTAGCTCCACAGCAAGTCCTTTTGCTTGATGATGAAACTGAGTCTTGTTGAAGGTCCCCCAGCTGCTGAGTATCGTGGCCAAGAGTCAACCCCAGGACCCATGATCACATGCATACCTATTAACTTAAGTCTTTCAGAACTCAGAGTTTGGCCTTGTGTCTTCTCTGGGTCTTTAAAAAGTTCAAAGCTGATCAGATTCAATATCTTTCCATTCTGAACCCCCTCCCAAGTAAAAGATAGGGGAGGGTTTATATCTAAAAAGAAACACAAGAATCCGAAAAATACACTTTGTTATGAAGCCAAAAAAAAAAAGAAAGAAAAGAAAAGACAAAATCCCAAAGCCAGTTTCCTTCCCAGTCTGGAGCTTGGCTTCTTGGCTTCTCCCTACAATGGGTGCCTAATGAGGCATGGCTCTAGAAGACCAGGCAATCAGTGTTCACTTCCTGGGTTTGACTCTGCTCTCCCCAGCTCAGGACACCAAGTCATAGCCTTTGCAGCAAGCCCACTCACACACGCCATGTAGAGTCAATGGACTTGTAGGAAAAGCCGTGCATGGAAGCCAACCAGCCTTGTCTGACCCCAGCACCCATGTTCTCACGGCGTTGCCCACGGGCAGAGCCACAGATTGACTAAGAGGAACTGAGGTCCCTATCTCCAGAGGCATTCTGGATGATTACCCACTGACCCCCACATTGCTTCTAAGGGCACCTCACTCAGGTGAGACAGGAGGAGGAATTGGGTAGAGATGGCTGGGTTGTCGATGACAAGTTATAGCTTCCTGGGCACCACAGGTGCAGGGATGGGTCTCACTGGCCTCTATGAAGGATTGGGATGGGAAGGCAAGAAGGTGCTAGAATCAACCAGGAGCTGAGGCATCAAATCTACATCTTTACAGAGGGCATGGGCTTTTTAAAAGGGGAGAAACTGCATTAGCCCACAGTTAGCAACCTCTTGGTTCTAGGAGACTATGGGAGGAGAAGGTGTTAGAACACAGAGCATGTGTTTCTGTGGAGATAATAAACCTTGGCATCACCCCTCTGCCAGAGGGCACACAGTGGGGGAAGAAAAGCCTGGTCCTGGTGTGTCAGGAGACAGGGCTGCCCCCCAGGGGTGCCTCCTGGCCATTTGGCATCAACTCAGTGTCCATCAGGGGAGAGCGGGCATCGAAGCAGCAATCCGCAAGGCCTTGGTGTCCTCAGCCAAGCTGTGGCCAGGCTGAGGGATGGCACCCCGGGTCTCTCCCTGTGACGGCGGAGTGAGGACATGGGCAGATAGCACAAACTCTGGGAACGGCCTGCTGGCCCAGGAGGGGTCCTAACTCCTGGCAGCACCAGCTGTGTGGGAGGGAACATTGCGCTCGAAGCACCAGTCCCACATGGTTATTAGCATCTGTACCATGCCTGGCGCTACTGGAAGCTTTTCCACAGAACTCTGTTGTCCACTCATGAGTCCTCACTTTACAGATAAGAACCGAAAAGGCTGTTCCTGCCTGTTCTAGACCAGACATTCTCAACACAGTGTTATCCCCCACAAGAGACAAAAATCAGTTCTTGCAGGAAAGAGTGTGCTCCAACAATCTCTCTCGTCTGTGTGCGTGTACACAAACAGCTGCACAAATATACGTAGAGTCCCTACGGCACAGCTGTACAGCATATCTGTACAATTAAAATTCCATGCTGGAGATTGAGGGAAAAAATGACTAAGTAGGCTTCTTAAGAGGTGATGATGACAAAGAAAAAAAGAGTTGAGAAACCCTGGTCTAGACCCGCGCTGGCGAGCCACTCATTACCTGCAGCTCTGTGTAGGAAATATAAAAATCACACCCGCTTTCCAACACGCGGGAGGAAAAATGGGATGTGAAATATCCTGTTCGTCATTTTGCAAGGGTCGTATGCCGAAACAATAACATTGTGGATATCTTGGGTTATTATTAAAATTAATTTCACCAGTTTCTTTTATTTTTTTGTTTAATGTGGCTCCTAGAAAAGATACAATTACAGACGTGGCTCACATTCTGTTTCTAGCGGGCAGTGCTGCTGGAGACAACTGTGTGCCCAGAGGAAGTGCCAGGATTTGTACCTGAGTTTTCGGACTCCCTCCCAGGCTGTCTTGTTATCCCACAGCTGTCTCCTCAGAGAAGATCCACTTACTGTGTGACCTTAGGTGTGCCCCTTCACCTCTCTGAGCCTTCCTTTCTACCGAGTGCTTTGTAAATGAAAAAGTTCCCTCCAGCTGTGAGGTTCCATTGTGGACTCCGCTGAGGGCCTGGGGTCACTGCAGATAGGAGGGTGTGGGCTCCCCGATGACCTGGTTCAGCAGAAATGACAATTCCCTAGAATAGTGAGGCTACCAGCTGTGTGTCTGCTTCCGGGGGAGGAGGGAATGCCACATGGACAAGATTAGAGAAAGAGAGAGTGTCTAACCGGAGACCAGCAAAAGAAAGTGGTAGAATAAATGTCCATTTTAACCAAGAAGAGAGGAAAACAAAAGCTTTCATCTTTCATCTCTTGTGAGGAGGAGGCGACAAAGCCAAAAAGAAAAAGAAGAAAAAGAAAAAAAATGCTCTCACAAATCCTTCCCTCATAGCTCATAGGGGCTCAACACATTTTACATATGTGCTCTGCTGGATTGAATTGATGTTCAGATCTCTAATATGCCCACCCTTTTATTCCTTTCCTAGTACCTAATTTGGGGAGGGGGGAATAAAATCAATTCTATTTTAGTTTCATGAAGAAAATGCTGAATGAGAGAAAAATGCAGTGGAGTGAAGCTTGAGCCTTCAGCCCCCTGCGGCCCCAGAATATGTTATTATGTGATTAGTAAAGTTCTCCTCAGAAAGCCCTCTGGAATCTACCCCTGCCTCAGCCTTCTGAGGAGAGGGCAGGAAGCTCCAGATCAGAAGGAGAGACCATCTGGAGTGTTCAGGAAGTGCAGTCTGGAGCAGGCCCCCCATCATCCCCATTGTCCAAATTCACTTCCACCCCAGTCCTCCTGAACGTTGGCTTCCATATCCCCCCAACTCTCTAAGCTGGAGCTTTCCCTTTACCTCCAAATGCCAGGCATGTTCCCTCATGCCAGCTAATCCTTCAGCAGACAGTTTCCACAGCAGTTCCAGTGTCCTAGCTCCTGGAAACAAGACTGACCCCTCTTCAGGAGGACAGCAGAGCCCTGAGGTTAAGGAGGTAGAGCCTAGATTCCCACTACCTGGGGAGTAAGCCACTCTGACTCTCACTAATTTTGAGAAGCCTAGAAAGCTACTTAGTCTCCTTAACCCTCAGTTTCCTTGTCTGTAAAATGGGATTAATAATAGCACTAGTCTCCTACACGTGTGGTGATTAACTGAGTAATGTGTGGAAAGTGCTTGGCATGGCTCCTGGAAAACGTTGAGTGGCAATAAATATTAACTCATCTCGTTGTTGTTATTAATATTGTAATAAGTTTCTACGAGGATGTGGGAAGCAAAGGGTTGAGCCTTTGGCTTCTGACCTGCAGTTCCATGATTCCAGATGAGCCCATCAATGTGATTTAGGCATTTTGGGCAAGAATACCACACAAGGGATATGCCTTCCTCAGAGCATCTTACCAGGAGGCTCCTGATGTCCATATGTCTCATTACTGGAGTTGCTAACTTTGGTCACTTGGTCTGGAACATAGCAGGCACTTACTGAGCATGTACTATGTTTCTTTTCTGGGATACAGAAGTGAATAAAATGTTATCCATGCTCCCAAGAAACTGTCAAGCCTGATGGACAAGTGATGTCCTTGTTACTATTGCTATAGAAAAAACCATGCTAGAACCTAGCGGTGGAGAGCCACAACTTTACTGCGCTCCCAGATTCTGGGCTCAGGAATTCGGAAGGGCCTGGCAGAGATGGCGTGTGTCAGCTCTACATTGTCTAGTGACTCAACCAGGAAGACTCAAATGACTAGGAGTGACCAGGCAGAGAAGTGGGACCATCTGGAGGCTTGCTTACTTACCAGACTGGTTCCCAGATAGCTAAGGCTCCCACCCTGGATTCAGTGGGGGCTTTCACCCAGAGCATCTCTACATGGCCTCTTCATGGGCCCCAAGCTTCCTCCCAGCATGGCAACATCTGGTGCAGCAACTTCCCATGTTGTAGACTTGAGTGTCCCCCTGTGGACAGGTCAGAAGCTGCATTACCCTTGTGACCCAGTCTCAGAAGTCACATTGCATCATTTTCTCCAAATTCTATTCGTCAAAACCATCACAAGTCCTTCTAGACTCATGGGGGCGGGGGGGACAAAAGCTCCACCTCCTGAGGGGATGAGTGTCAAAGGATCGTGGCCATTTGTAAAAACCACCAAAAAATGGAAAAGTACTGAACGGTCTTTCTACTTACACAGGTTTAGAAACTCAGCCCCAAGAGGACAAGAGCTTCACCAACATGGGCTTCATTAATTATTAAATACACGATTTAATTTAGTGTCAGCTACGTGCCAGACAGGTGTGGCCCCCGCTGCCAGGGATGCTTGCCAAGTCCCTCTGTGGGGTGGCAGGCCCAGATGCATCCACTGCAAAGCCTTGTGGTCTGACCACTGCAGGTAGCCACCACCGCCCTGCCCCACCTCTGACACCTGGCCACACATGGACATGTGTAGAGGGTCAAGGATGAGGTATAGGGCAGGGTGGAAAATGCTGGACTTGGGCATCAGAATGACTCAGTGTAAACCAGGCTGTACCACATTCTGAGTCTGTTACCTTTTCATCCTTAATCCTCATTTATTCAGTAAACCTCATTGACTCCTGCTCTGCGCCAAGCTGGGTGCTGGCAATTACAGCAGAAAACAAATAGAGTCCAGGCCTTGCCCTCGGCGAAGTATTTCCCCAGGCTGTCTCTGCCAGAAATCCCATGGGCTGAGCTGCAAGGTTCCAGGGAGCAGGGTCAAGGGATCATCCAACCGCTCTCACGTCTCCGTGCCCGAAGCCAACTGAAGAGGAATCGGTCATGCAGTTTAGCAACTTAACCAGGTTAAACTCAGCAGAACAGAAATCAGCTGAGTGTGAAGTTGAAAGGCAAGCCGCTTACGTCTAGAAGCCCAGGAAATATTGCAATGCAGACGAAAAGCAATTGGGAATATCACTGGACAGACTCATTAAGCAAGAAGGTTTCTGTGAAAGTAACAAAATCAGAGCACCCAGGGCACCCCAGCATGAGACAAGAAGCAGAAAGGAGGATCAAGCTTCATATTATTAAGCTGCGTTATGACAGCTTAGGAAGAAAGAATCTAGAACCATCCGAGTTGGTGGTGGCTGTGTTGTGGGGCTCTGACTTTGAAATTCAGAGCAGTTTGACAGAGTAAAACTATCGGAATATCCCTCCCATGTGGGGACGTTGGAAGAGGGAAGAGGAGGATACTGAGAGAAGCCCAGGGGTGAGGATTGGAGGGACTGTGCTGCCTTGGGGGTGCGGTGGTGGGGAGGGGACACATATTGACAGGAGCGCACTCACCTGAAGTCTGTCCGGGAACTGAAGGCCAAGGTGGTGATTTAGGGAAGGGAGGGAGGTGCACAAGGTAAGTTCTCAGTAAATGTTAGTTCTTGTTATTACCGCCTACAGGATGGCTTTGCAGCTTGGGTTGCTGGGTGGCAAATATTCATGACCTGGGCCAGCTGGATTCCGAGCTGGGTTCCTCCTTGTGTTTGATCCTGGAGCCACCAGGAAACCAGCCAAAGTCAGCGAACAGGATGTTGATTGGAAATCAGTAAAAGCCATGTTGGGCAAACCAGCCAGCTTCCCTTCTGCAGCACATCTTTTGAGGGAGCGCATGCAAGACTGGGACAAGCTTCCTGCAGGGTGGCGGCAGCAGACCTGACGAGCCCACACACTCGGCCACTGCAGGCCTCCGTCCCTGTGCTGGCAGCTCTGGAGAAGGAGTGCGGCCCTTCTCCAGGCAAGGCACTGGCCGGGCAAAACAAACCCCCGGGCTGGGCCTCTGATCCTGGGAACCAGAGGAGCCTGGCAGGCCTTGGCCAAGAATAGCGGAGCGCTTTGGCGGATGAGGTTACAAAATACATCCTCGGCTCTCAGCTCCATAAGTTATGGTTCTGGGTTTCAGGGTAGGTTCTCCCAAGGCTCAGATCCATGGTCTTCCTTCCCCTCCTCTTCCCCTTCCTGAATGTCAGCAGCCTCAGGAGGCCCAGGCTAGCAGACTCCCACAGATCTATCAGTGTCCAGCCTGTGAAGTCTCAATCTGCCTGCAGGCCTGATGCCAAGGGTTGGTTCCTTCTTATTTCCATGGATCTGAGGATCTCATCCCTCACCAGCCAGGACTCAACAGCTCTCTAATTCACTCCCTTCTCCATCCCCTCAGCTTCCAGTCTAAACCAGGCCATCTATGTCCCCTGTAATATGGATGAGAGCGAGCCCCTCCCAAAGGGCCCTGTTCCTCTAGTCAGTTCAGTCATTCTTCCCCTTGCCAGGAAATGTTCCTCTTCAGACTCAGCATGCATTAGAATCACCTGGAGAACTTATGCGAACAGATTCCTGGTCCCCAACCCAGACCTTTTGATCAGTAGGTCTGGGATGGCCCATGAACCTGCATCTCTGACAAGCTCCCAGGTGATGCTGATGCTATCTTGGTTCTGGACCACAATTTCAGCAGCACTGTTCTCAAATTAGGGTATGACCCTATCTTTCTTTTGATAGCCTACCCTCCCCTTTAATGGCTCTCTGTTACCCTCAAGGCAAAATCCAAACACCCAAGTATTCACACAAAACCTTCCATGACCAACCTCAAAGCAGGGCTGTCACGTTCTGTTGATTAGTTTGTGCACTGCCCAAAGACACACCACTAAGAGGATGAAATCCACAAAGCACTGAATTGTATTTGTCAGGAGGACTATGACTGGGCATGCAGAAGGGTCTCTCTTCTTCTTGTCACAGAGGCACCCTCAGCTCACTGATGAACCAGGGGCTGGGATGGAGGGCGCCTGCATCTGCCTGGAGAGCCGCCTTTTCCTAGTTACCACAAACCTACTACATAGGCCAGCAGTCATCCTACCCAGGAACATCTCTGCAGCCTCCACTTCCTCCCTTCTCCCCCGTCTCACCTTCTTCATCTGGTTAACACCTTCACGCTCTGGGGGAAAGACTACATGACCCCAGAAACCTTCTCTGTTGTATGCTTCTGAAGACCAGCCTCCCTTCCTTCAGAGCAGTAATCCTTCTGTGCCTTTGCCACTCATTCCCGTGGGCGTGCTTGTCTCCCTGACCCGACTGGCTGTTTCTGGAGGTTCCCCGGGGCTTAGCACAGGGCCGAGGCAAGAGCTCCGTGGATATTGCTGATTTTATTCTGTAGCCACAAAGACCTCACGGGTGCCAAACCTGGCACGCCACTTTTTGTTGTCGTTTTGTAAACATTTTATTTTGAAATAATTCTAGATTTACAGAGAAGTTGCAAAAATAGTACAGAGTTCTGTACTCTTCGCACAACTTCCCCAGATACTAACCTCTCACACAGCCGAGGTGTATTTATCCCAACTGAGAATTCACGCCAGTGTCTTACTGTTGACTAGACCTCAGACTTTGTTCTCCGATTGCCTGAGTTTTTCCACACGTGTCCTTTTTCTCCCCCATAGGTTCCCATGTAGCATTTAGATGTCACATCTCCTCTTCCTCTCTCTGACAATGTCTCAGTCTTTCCTTGTCTTTATGACCTTGAAGGTTTTTAAGATTGCTGACCAGCATTGAGTCTGGGTTGGTCTGATGTGTATTTTTTTTTAAAGATTTTATTTATTTATTTTTTTTATTTGAGAGAGAGAGGGACAGCAGGAGAGAGAGGAGTGGGGCAGGGAGGAGCAGAGGAAGAGGGAGAACCAGGCTCCCCGTTGAGCAGGGAGCCTGTTGTAGTGCTCCTGGGCTCATGAACTGAGCCAAAGGCAGACACTTAGCCAACTGAGCCACCCAGGTGCCCTGATGTTTATTTGTTTGTTTGTTTGTTTATTTAATTGGTGGGCTGAAGTTCTAGAGAAAAAGACCACGAGGCAAATACCCTTCTCATCACATCATATGAGGGGTTCTTGAGCTCAGTATGGCTAATCATTGCTAGTGTTGACCTTGATCTGTTGGTTAAGGTGGCATCAGCCAGGTCTCTCCACTTGAAGTTACTATAATCCCCCTTTCATACTAGGTCTGTGTAAGGTGAGTCACTAGGTCCAGCCCACACTCAGGGAGAGAGGGATCAGGCTCCCCCTCCCCAGTGGGAGGGGGTCCAAAGAATCTGTGTTCTGCTAATGAAGCCACAACAGTAGCTCTTAACTCTGGGGGGAGACAAGGCTGTGCAGACACGTCATTCCTCCTCAGTGCGGACCACCGAACCCAGCATTCACCCACAGTCATACCTGTAGCCTTTACCGCTGTGGTGCTCCCACGGTGAGTCCCCTCGTCTCCAGCATCCCCTTTGAGGACACTTTCCTTGGCACAGGCCATGGTTTGCAATTCTTCTATTTAACTCCCTTCATGTAAGGGGTCCAGCTCTACTGCTGTCAATCCTGTCTGCCCCATAGCATCTCCTAGAGAAATTTAAAACTGTATTGATGCCAAGGTCTTTGTGTCTGGAGCATTTGATTCAGTTAGTTTGGGTAGGGTGCAGGCATTAATACTTTTTAAAATGTCTTCAAGGGCATTCTGTGCTCTGGAGTCTGGGCCCAGCCCCACAGTCTGGCAGCTTCCCCAGGAGGCTGTCTGCACTCTCTCCAGCAGAACCGGTCACTCCCAAATTTGTTTTCCTCAAGGACTTGGTTCCTTGCTATTTCCATTGGTGTCTATGTTTGTCCCCAAAGTCAGGAACTGGGTTAGAAACACCAGGAGCAGCAGGACGCATGTCAGTCATAATCATATTCCTGCTGTCGTTATAGCCCTCTGCTCTCTAGGAAAAACAAGGGCCCCGTGGCCGAGAAGTCACTGGAATGTGCATTTCAACCATCTGTTCAGAAGGAACATGCTCACGTTTGATTTTTTTAATTTTCAGGAAACCAAAAAGACAACACTAACACTTCTGACAAGAGACAATGACCTTGAGTAGGTCTTTCCTTGTGTGTTTACCTGGGAGGTCACCAGGATGGCAGAGACCGTGCCTGTAAACAGTTTTACAGTGGGTCCAGAGAAGGGAGAAAATACATCAACCATTTGTTTTGGGTTTAAAGAAAAAATTAATTTAACCTTTTTCTTTTTTTTTTTTTTTTAAATGAACCGACGATGTTGGTAACCTTGTTAGGACTCCTCGAGGTTGAGACCTCCAGAGGATGGACTGGAAGCCATGTGCAGAAAGTCAGGAATAGGTGGGAAGCCTAAGGTAGGATGCTGACTTGCCCCTCCCCCAAGGAGGTTAGGACAAAGACAGCAGGGGTGTTGTGTGAGGGGAGGGTGCTGAGCTATGAAGGAAGCTTCTGGAGCATCACGCTATAGGCAGGCAGGACTCGACACACTTTATTCTTTCATTCCTGCCTGCTGATGCGTTTATGGGTTTTCCTCCACTTGGGGTCATCTAGTCGGGAGTGAGCCCCTTGAACAGTGCTCTGGTCCATCCAGGACATCTCCGCGTATTCTAAGTGACTTGTCCAAGTTCTTGGCGCGTCATGGTGTGCACATTCGTGCACCGGCTAAGATGAGACCATGAGGAAGTATAGGCAGCAGAGAACACTTGGTGAAGTGAGTCCCATCTATCCTTCCGACACACTGCCCCCTGGTGTGCAAACCTTCTCTTGGCCTCAGTGTCTTCAGCTAAGGAATGGCAATGACTGTAAGGAATCCATACCATTTTGGGGGAGGATGAAATGAGATGGTTTTTATGTGAGACCCCCTATTTGTGTTTCTGAAGATTGCATCTTCAGACCGACTCCCTGCTTCTGCATTGTGGCCAGTTCCCTCACCCCTACCTCTTCAATCCCCCTCCATGCAGCATCTCATTCTCAGGAGCAAATCTCATCAGCTGCTCTGCCTGCATTTACCCAGTGCCTGGGCCACAGCACAGCTTAGAGCATGTTTAAGAAACAGATAGGTCCTTCCTGGCGGGGCTCTCTGAGGGATATCATCTCCTTCTGTTCTCCCTGCCTGTCTTGCCCCATCCTTTGCAGCCCGGGCTAGAAAGGCTGCTTGTTCTTCACAAGGTGACCCACAGTCCGTGGTAGCCAGACCCTTGTTACAAAAGCAGAAGGGGCTCGTGGACCCCCCTGGAGTCCCACTCCTGATCAAAGAGGTTGCCTTCCATAGCAAAGAAGTGGGAGTCACTCTGCAACGTCAAACAGAAACCAAAATTTAAATGATTATTTAACCCTTGAAGAACCCTAAGCTCAGAGAAGTGAAGCTAATCGCTCACACCACATAGCTGGTTGGATCATTCATTCAGACATTCGAGGGGAAGCAACGTGGAACAAAATCCAGGTAAGATGCTTGCCTTTGTGGAGCTTTAAGTCTACCACAGGGGTCAGTAGACTTTCTCTATGAAGCAGCAGAGAGTAAATGTTTTACATGGTATGAGCCATACTCTCTCTGCCGTGACTTAATCCCCCCTGGTAGCATGGAAGCAGCCACAGTGATCCGTGACTGAATGGTGTGGCTGTGCTCCCGTAAACCTCTATGTACCAGCACGTGTGGTGAGACACACTTGGCTTCCAGGCTTTACTTTTTCAACCCTTGGGCTAGTGGAAAAGGGACTCATGAAAGAAACAGTTGCATGGCTCGTTGTAAAGTCAGTGGTTCAAAGGAAAGATGTTCTTTTGGGAACGTAAAAAAGGAGTATGGGAGAGTTGGAGAAGACACTCATGAAAAGTGTCATTTGCAGGGGGAGGGTGCCTGTGTGTGTGTGTGTGTGTGTGTGTGTATACACACACACAAATACATATATACATATATAAAAATAGATATATTTTTAAATTTCAGTATAGTTAACATACAATGTTACATGGTGCAACATACAATGTTATACACAATGTAACATACAATGTTACATGTTGCAGGTGTACAAGACAGTGATTCAGCATTTCTATACATTAGTCAGTGTTCATTGTGATAAATGTCCTCTTAATCCTCTTCACCTCTTTCACCCATCCTCCCACCCACCTCCCCTCTGGTGACCGTCAGTTGGTTGAAGTATCATTTTAAGGGATATCTAAGGATAAGCAGTCATTAATTAGGTAAAAAGAAGGCATGGGAAGGGAATAAGTGTTCTCAGCTGACTGAATACTTGGTACAAAGGCCCTGTGGCCAATGGAACCATAGCTCTTTTTAGACGCCAGAATAAAGCTTTGGAACGTAAGAGGGAGGGCACGGGAGGCCAGCTCATGCAGAGAGCTATTGAAAACCACAGGGTAAGAATGTGCTCTAAAGGAGGCGCCTGGGTGGCTCAGTGGGTTAAAGCCTCTGCTTTCGGCTCAGGTCATGATCCCAGGGTTCTGGGATCGAGCCCCACATTGGGCTCTTTGCTCAGCAGGGATCCTGCTTCCTCCTCTCTCTCTCTCTGCCTGCCTCTCTGCCTACTTGTGATCTCTCTCTCTGTCAAATAAATAAAATCTTAAAAAAAAATGCTCTAAATCCCAAGAGCAATGGGAAACCACTGCTTTTTTGATTCTAAGGGGTGACATGACCGGATTCTTCTTATGAAGTCCTCACTCTGGCTTCTGGCTGGGAATCTCCCTGACAGTGATCAAAAGAGACCTGGGTTGACAGGCAGCTTGGCACCCTTTCCCCCACTAACTCTTTATTTTATGTTTCCCATTCTAACAAATCCTACCCTTCCTCTAGTTCCAAAGATTCACATTGCATTATGCATTTTATGGCCACAGCTCCATCCCATTCCAATTTTCTCACCTCTTGGCTTTCCCTCCCCAGCCCAGTCCCCCACTAACTTCGTAAAACTTGCAAGTTAAATTTTTCAAAGACTGTTTCTGACAAAGCAGTGGGAATTAGATTTGGTGAAGCCCTTCATAAAAAATTGAAGACACGCTATATTAACATACATTGATTTATTCATAGTGTTTCATTACAAGTAAGTGAGGATCCTGTAATACCAGGAAAGGTTAGGAGAGCAGGGGAGCACGGTATATTATATTGACAGCTCGGTGGAAATTGAGTCGCTTTTGGATTGAATTTGGAGCACAGGAAAGGAATTGGCTAGTAAATAAGGCATGAGTTTTACCTCCCCATGTCTGTATATCAGTGTGGTTGCCACTAGCCCAAGCAGGGGGACAGGGGCGGAATTTCAAAAGGCTGCAGGAGCACCTGGTACACTGGGATTGGCTGCCCCCCAGCAGAGTTCTCTGGATGTCTCTCTTCTTGTGCCCCGGAAACCGGCATCCAGCTGCACCCTGGGGACTCAGCTCCCCCATTTGCTCACCACCCCCCGGTCACACTGGGCTCTCCTCATTCCTCCCAAGCCTGTTCTCACCCCAGGCCTTCACCCAAGCAGTTCCCTCTGCTGGGAACCTGGAATGCTCTTACCTCTGACTGTTATCCTTAGATGTCAGCTAACTTCTCCCCTGAGAAACCTCCATGAGCACACTGTCTTAGTTTGGTGACCCTGAGACACAGATTGGAATACTAGTAGATGACAGAGAAGCAGGAGTGGGGAAGGGAAAGGAAGGTACCCAGTGGCAGATGTGTTCCCTAGCCAGCTACCTTTGGAGGCAGTTGGAGTGGACTCCCTCCAGGAAGTCCCCTGGGATGCTGCTGGGGTGTCACGTGGGAGGAGCCCAGAGAATGTGCGCATCACCTGCCTTCAGTCTGGTCGCTGGGATGCTGATTACCCAGAGCTTCCTGCGAACGCTCCCTACCCTCAGAACAGACCTCATGCACAGAGAGGCCAATATTTGCTGTGCCTCCCTCCGAGAAGCGTGGAGAAGGCAGAGGTGACCAGAGGGAAAGCTGGGGACAGGTTCATCAAGGACCTGCAGCACAGGGACCTCTGGCCAGAAGCTCTGCTTGCAAACAGCCCAAATCCTTCGGCTCCCTGGATTTCTCCTCCAGGATTTGCTCTGCCCCAAGCAGGCAGCCTCGCTCCTCAGCTAGTGACATCACTACCCTGCTACTGAGAAGTTACCTCTGTCTCCAAAATGTCTGGTGCCCTTGCCAGAAAGAGCAGACTGCTTATTTTGGATGGAAAGTTGGTACGTTCCCGATTCGGTCTGGGTCTGGTTTTCCCGTCAAGGCTGAGACACGTTCTTGACAGAAGATGACTGTGCCATTGCCTTACCTCGCTCTGGAGTAGAAGACACTGGGGCACAGCATCCAGCCTGCATTGATCTGGGCTGTACCCAGCAGAGCATAATGCAGGTCCCAGAACACAGGCCTGCGCAGGCAACATTTGGGAAGGAGCAAATAAGCGGATGGGTGGATGGATGAATGCCTTCTTTACGTAACACTGTGTCTCCCAGATGGGCAGCTCCTTCTAGAATAAGGAGTGCAGCGTTCAGATCCGGCAGGCCTGGGTTTACTCACATGTCGGCAGCAGAACACCACATAACCGTGAGAACGCGTGATCTCTAGTGACGCGTGGCAGCCTGCACGGGTCTCACCAATATAATGCAGAGTGAAACAAGCCAGACACGCAAGAGTGCGCCCTATACGGTTCCATTTACATAAAGTACAAGACGGGGAAAACTAGTGTGTGCGGTTAGAAGTCAGGATAGAGGTTAACCTGCTGGGGGAGGGGAGCGGGATCAGAGGGGGGCACGCAGGCTGTGTCTTGGCTCCAGTGGTGGTCTGTCTCTTGACTGGGTGCTGGGTTATCGGCCTGTGTCCAGTTAGTAGGGATTCACTGAAGTGTAGAGTGTTCTGTATGTACATTATACTCTAAAAAAAACATTTTTAATAGAGCAAACTAGATGACACGAACACACGGTCCTGTGTTTGTCACTTTAACAACTGTGTGATTTAGGAATGTGGCCCTCAAAACGTGATCTGTGGGGGCTGGTGCTGGGATGCCTCCTGGCTGGTTCCTTTCACAGCAGGGTAGGTGCAGAAAGAGAGCGAGCACTTAGAAGCTCTCATAGGACCTTGACATTGCGGCAACACCCAAGGGTGGGGCGAGAGGACTGGGCTCCCTGCAGAGTGCAGACCAGTTTGGCTCTGACCAGAGTCACATACATGGTGAGTCCCCCCAGGCGGTCTGGTCTGCAGATTCGGACCACTCAGCTGGGGATTGAGAAACACAGAACTGGGCCATCAGTGGAGAGAGTTTGGAAAGTGCTGGTTTCATGCAAGTTACTTGCAGTCCAGCCTCACTGTCTCCAATATTAAAATGAGAATGAGTATCTTGAGGCCCCAAGGTTTGGTGAAAAGCAACAAGATAACACATAAGAAAGACCCAGAGAGGGCCCTGGGGACTAAGGGACACGGGAACTGCCTTTCTAATAAGGCTTCCAAACCATCCTTAGGGGACGCCGCATGGGAATGCCGCTCTTGGGGCTGCCCGATAGGTCAGCCGGTGGCCCCGCGTGGCTCCTGAGTTTTGGAAATGGGGCTCGTCCAAATGGCCAGATTGCATACTAGATTCCCAAGACCTCATCTTGAATAACAGTATATAAAAGAGTGTGTTAAATTTTGAGGTTAATGTCTGTTGAAATGATTAACCTTGGCAAATACTGGGTTCAACAAAATATATTATTAAAATCAATTTTACTTTCTTCTTTGCTTTCTTCTCTTTTCACGTGACCACGAGAAGACTGAAAAGCAGGCGTGTGGCTCACACTCTGTTTCTGTTGGGCCGCCGAGCTCCCGTGTATCAACAGTGCAGTGTTCAAGGTTGGGTTAATGTGTAAGGTCACAGCAGAACTTGCTGTCAAGTCCACATGCCTCTTTGCCTTTCCTCCCCTGATGTTCCTCTGGATCAGCTCCATCTAGCTTTCTGAGTGAGGTGTTTATTTGTTTGCTTCCTGGCTTGTCGTACAGATCAACTACAAGGCCGTTGGCTCCCTGGACCCAAGTGCTGACCTCTCCAGCCAGCGGGGGAAAGTCTTCAAGCTCCGGAATGAAACCCACCACCTCTTTGTTGGGCTGTACCCGGGGACCACCTACTCCTTCACCATCAAGGCCAGTACAGCCAAGGGCTTCGGGCCCCCCGTCACCACTAGGATTGCCACCAAAATTTCAGGTATCTCTCTTAATAGAAATGAGAAAGGGAAAAACCGTGTTCTGGGTTTTTTTTTTCCCCCATTCCTAATTTTCCTGGGAGCATAAAAGGGCAGAGCCAGCTGTCACCTCGTGATATGGAGCAATTAGGACAATGTAGTCCCTAATGTGTTAGCATTGTAGTCTTGTGAAGTAAACCGAAGTCATGAACTTCCTAAAGTGTAAAAAACATACTAATTAGACTAGACCAGCAGGAACCCTAAGTGATTTCACCAAATAATTTACCACACAATTGCACTAAATAATACATTTTTTCCTCATACAAATTATTTTGTAAAAATGTGATTTCAGCAATATTGTTTTTGGCAGTACAGGGCATAGCACAAGTTCTCATGAAATGTCTGAGAATGAAGGAAGGAAGGAATCACTAGTATAAAGTCACGGAGGTCTGAGATTTCCCCTGCCGTCCCTGAGATGGCTCCCCTCACTGCCAGGCAACATCAACAGAGAATTATCTCCGATCCCATTTTACAATTTACATTTTTTGAGAATACCTGTGCAATTCTGGCCTGCATACATACATACTTTGCATAGATACTCACAGTGGTTTTTGCAGCTTAATGTTTTCACTTATCTTTATACCATGAGCGTTTTCCATGTTGGTACATTGCTTTCGTGATAATGTTCTGTCAAGTGGATGGACGTAATTTAATTAAACATTCCCCTGTGGTTGGATGTATGCGGTGCTTCCATGTTTTTATACCATAACGCTTCAATAAACATGTTACAGAATAAAGTTTAATTCCTTGGTTTGGATTATAACTTTAGGACTGAATTCCAGAAATTGAAATAGTGAATTAGAAGGGATGTGGGTTTTAATAGCTCTTAATACAAATGGCTAGATTACCTTCCCAAGGGATTAGATTTTTGTACTCCTATCAGCTGGGGCTGAGAGAAGGGAGGGTCTCATAAAAAAGAGCGAGAGAGAGAGAGAGAGAGAGAGAGCGAGCGAACGAAAGGATAAGAGGAACTAGTTCATCACTGCTGTACTTTGCATTTCAAATATGTTGAACAAGGTGACTCTGCCTTCATGTCTTTGTTAAGTACTTGGACTTCCTGCTTTTATCTGTTTATTTGGTGGGGGACTTGATTCCTGAGGGCTGCTGGCCATCTCCCAGACATCCTTCCCCAGACTCTTGTGCACCTGGAAGGGACCCCCAGGCAGGTGGGAAGGGGAGCAGGCTCTGCTGAAAGCCTGGGATGCCCTGTGACTCTCACCCAACAGGTTCCCACATGTCCCCCTACTGGTCGTCCTGGGTATCTTTAGGGATGGCAGCAAAGGGAGACCTTTGCTAGGTTTGAGACCTGTGCTGAGTGCCCTCCTCTCTCTGCTCTCTGCCCAGCTCCATCGATGCCTGAATACGACACAGACACCCCACTGAATGAAACAGACACGACCATCACGGTGATGCTGAAGCCCGCTCAGTCACGGGGAGCCCCTGTCAGGTGAGCAGGCTTCGTCCTTTGGACTTTGCCAACAACTACACTTTGCCCCAGGGTACAGCTTTCAGATTGGCTCAGTTCAGGGGCACCTGGGGGGTTCATTCAGTTAAACATCTGACTTCTGATCTCAGCTCAGGTCTTGATCTCAAGAGTCATGAGTTCAAGCCCCATGTTGGGCTCCATGCTAGGCGGGGAACCTACTTTAAAAAAAAAAAAATTGGCTCATCCCAGTTCAACAAGCACGCTTTGAGCATCTCATATGCGGGGAATGAGTGCGGCACAAGGGATCAAAATGATTTGTTTATTCATTCCTTCAGCAAACATTTACTGGGCACTCACTCAGGACCAGGCACTGTTTAACTGCTTGGGAGACAGTAGCGAACTAGCTGTGAAGAAGTCATTTTCTGAAGAAAGTCACACTTGAGTTGGGAAGCAAGAAACATGAGAACATAATCACAATACAGTGTGTGTTGATGGAGATATACATAGGTCGTTATGAGAGCTCAGGGAAGACAAGACATTCCCATCTGACAGTCTGCAGTGACACTGAGCTGTATCTTTTGCCAAGTAGTAAGAGGGTCCAGCATGAGCAAGGCATGGAGGAGGGAGGCCACCTGAAATCATGAGGAGCAATCGGGAGTAGTTAATCCAAGGCCCTAGATTTTGCTTTAGCATAAAGGTCAATGCAGGAGCAGTCGGGTGAGAATAAGGGCCAATTCTGAGAAGCTCCAGCTTCTTTGAGGGATCTTGAGGAGCCACTGCTAGCCCCCTGCAGTGTCACGTTTATGGTACTGGAGACTAGGAGACCAGCCAGGATGGAGGCTATTGAGATGGTCTAGTCCTTGGTTTTCCAACCTGGTACCAGCTTGACCCAGGAAGCGTAGGTGGCAGAGGAAACAGAATCAACAGCCAGCAATTTGGAAGTTGCTATGTATTCTAAAGATCCCGAACAGGGTCTGACTCTAAGTCAAGACCTTGCAACAGGTGTGTATAGAGCTCGTGGCGCGCCTGACCATAGAACCTCTGCCTTGTATTCTCTGCGTGGGTTGTTCCGGGACTGTCCTATCTGTGATGAGCCCGAGTAGGTGGTGGCTGTTCCCTCAGATGAGTCATTGCCTGACTCACTGCTTTTCTTCCCATTATCCTCAGGCAACGTGGTCCTTTGCTTCTCTCTGTACACGGATTGCATTCTCTGTGTATGTTCTATAAGTGATTGCCCTCATTTACGCATGAAGATACTGAGGCTCGGAAATATGCTCAAGAGCCCATGGGAGTGGGTAGGAAAGCTGAACTCGAATGCAGGTCCTCTGCATGCCATGTGTTCCCCTTGGGCCACCAATGCCTCTCTCCAGCTCCTAACCTCCCATATGGCAGCACTGGTCACTATTTCAAAATCTGAGAGCCTCTCAGGTGATAAGAGTATGCTCTGGGAAAAAGGAACAAGCTTGCCCAGCACTGCACAGCAAGTTAGCAGCTGACCCAGGCACACAGGCCAGATCTGACCGAAAGCCCAAGACCTTCATGCTGGAGACCCTGGGGTCCCTTTGCGTCACTGTGAGCCTGTGGGTCAGCAAGGCGACCTCATCAGCTAGCATCCCACCGTACGGCTCCTGGCAGGTGCAGATTCTTTCTAGCTTGCTGCCGACTGCTGGCGGCCATGTGGGGTGATGGAGAGGATGTGACTTTGGTGACAGCCGGCCTGGATTCAGATCCTGCTCCAACAGTGCTGGGTGACGTTGGGAAAGATACTTAATCTCCCTGACCCTCCGTTTTCCTTACCAGGAAAGCATAGATGGTAGCTGTTTTGTAGAGGCCGAATAAAATATGAAAGTGCCAAAAGCCAGCCAGACCTCCGAGAGTTCCTTCCTTTGTTGGCTTTGCTTCTTCTTTGTGGCACTTAGGAGGTTCTCTTCAGAATAGTTTCTTGAAAATTTACCGTCACTATGCAGTCACAGAGTTGCCTGCTTCCTCATGGTCACAGGGCCAGTAAGTGATGAGATGGGACTTCTATCCTGTTCAAATTTCCAGAGCTTTTCGATACCCTGACTATTTCCATGGTGGGGAAGAAAGGGCTTTGTTTTTTACCTAGGAGCCCCTAACTTTTTTTAAGTTAGGGGCTCCTAGGTAAACTTCTTTTAAGAGAAACTTCTTTTAAGACAAAAGTTATACTGAGAAATAAGCCATCTTGGTCTTGCCCCGTGGCAGGATCATGATGACTTTTCTACAGAGGATCCAGGGTCCCATCCTCAAGATGAATCAGGTTATCTACCTATGAGCCTCTGGAAACCCATCAAGCCCAGCTAAACACAGATGGGAGTAATTGTCACTGTGTTTTATTGGGCAACTGTTATGTTCCAAGAATTAAACCTTGACTGACCTATTCGTATTATTATATCCCTGTTAGAAATGAGGAAACTAAAATTTTGTAGTCACAGAGCCAGTAAGTAAGTGATGAAATGGGACTTAGCACCCAGGCCTGCCCAACCCCAAAGACCAGCAAAGGGGTCCTCTAAGCAGCCTAAACCAGTGTTCATGGGGGAGCTGGAAACAGCTGACCCCAGAGAAGGGCCCCTTAAACTTTCCCTCTGGGTCTGCATGCTCTCCGTTTGCACATCTATTTAATAAGCCCATTGCTTCCTAAGACTGCAGTAAATTAGGACGTAGGAATGGAAATGACCCAGTAACAGCGAGAAAGGACAGTGAGCAGGGAGCAAAAAAACAGGGCGAGTGTATGAGATGATCACAGATGACTCGGCAAACCGGGAGGTCGACCTGCTGTGGCCCCTGCAGCCCCTCACAGCCATGCATGTTCATTAACTGTTCTGGTTCAACTAAAAATGTAGCATTAGGTTCTGTGTCTTTAAGTGAAAAGAGCCTGCTAGTTTCCATGTAACGAGGAAGCCCTTGCTACGTGCCTGTCGCTGTACATCAACTTTCTGTATCCTCACAACATTGCAATAATCATCTCCCCATTTTGCAGATATAGAAACTGAGATAAATAGAAGCCAAGTAGGTTGACCCAGGCCATGAGGCAAGCAGTGGTACAGGCAGAATTTAAACTCAGTTCAGCTGACCCTAAGCCCGCACTCATTTCACACTACCTCCCAAGGAGAAAGTTGTGCATGACATATTTTGGTGACATTTCCATTGGGGGAAAAAAAAAAATTAAATGTCACTGCTCAAAGGGGCAATGCTTAGCGTCTGGAAATGTCTGGCTGCTTTTCTTCCTAAGGCTCTGGATCACGGAGGGTGGGTATACGCTCAGTTTTGGGAATTATTTTCAGACCGTTGCTTGGGCATTTGCCAAAAAGGGAAGGAGACTAACCATTGCCGGCCTGCATGACTTCCAGGTCAATGGCAATGACAGCAGTGGCAATGTCACAGAAGATTTCAGTTCCCTGAACCCTTTTTCGCCTTGAACTCTAGGCACTAAGATGCCCATCTGGGAGGAATTGACTATGAGGTCATTCAGCATATATTTACTGAGCCCTTGCTGTGTCCCAGGAACTGAGCTCAGTAATGGGGATAGATCAAGACACAAGATAGATACACACCTGTCCTCTTGAGGCTTAGTATCCGGCAAGCATGTGTGCAAATGGGGAGGGAGGCAGGGCGGCAGAGCGTGGAGCAGGTAACCAGATACAGTACCGAAACTGGCAGACCAAGATGCTATGAAGCCTATGGGGACAGGCTATTGATGGAGAGAACTGGACTGGCCAGAAGGATGAGCATATCCCTGGCCAGCAGGGCAGTGAAGAGTCCTGCAGGTCAGGGAAGCGCAGGTGTCAAGAAGACAGTGAAGGCTCTCTAAACCACGGACAGTGAGCCCACTGGATGGATGGGGTCATAGATGCCTGGAATCGTGTTTTATAGTTGGTAGCTCCTTTAATTCTGCTGTATCACGTGATCCTCGCTTACCCAGGGAGTCAGCTAGTGGGAAGTACCATCTCTCTATCAGATGAGGTCTAAGATGCTAGGTGGTTGGCTCAAGGTCATGGAGCTCGTTCTCCATGCAGCCAGTGCACGGACCTTGCTTCCTGCTTCTGAGTTCATTGCTCCCTCAGGAGGTTCTGTATTCCCTGGCCCAGGATGTCAAGTGAAGACTTGGTAACCTTTTGGTGGGGCTGTGGAGTGAGCTCCCATTGACTAGGGATTCTGGAGCAGGCAAGGTGACTTCACAGAGGCCCTTCAGCCCAGGGCGGTCCAGGCCCAGCCTGTGACCTGTGAACCCCAGCCCGTCCCTGAGCGGAGCACCTGGTCCTCCAGCAGCCTCACTCCTGAGCCTCAGCTGCAGGCCCTGCCCATGCAGCTGTCTCCTGCCTTCTGCCAGCAGTGTTCTGGCCCTGGTTCAGCCAGACCCCAGCCCTGCTCTGCCCCTTGCTGCCCCTGGGAAGTGCCAGGGGTCCGGTTCTGCCTGGTAGAACAGAGCTTACAGGAAGGCAAGGAGGATAAGGGCAGATTGTCTTGTGGGGCTCCTGCACCCCTATCTTTCCATCCAGACCACCTCAGAAGCTTGGCCTATTTTTCTAATACTCCACAATGGAGATTTATTGCTTTTGCATTGCTTTCCCCAGGCCTTCAAAGATTTATTGGTTTTTAAGTGACAGAATCCCAGAATTGCTTAAGAGATCAATCAAATAGTGACTAGAATCTAATATTCAGCTCCAACTCGAACTCACCAAACCTTCTTCCCCCACGCCCCACCTGTCACACTGATGTATCTGTGGTAACCTTCATAAGAAAGTAACTTGGCCGTGAATTTATCACCCATAATGCAGTCTCTGAGGCAGAGCCCCAGTTTCTGTAGCAGACCTCCCCCTCAGATCCCCAGCTGGCTTCTTTGGGGACATCTTTCTGTCCCCCTCCTCTCCTTCCCCTCCCATCAGGCACAGAGACCTGTCCACCCCACTCCAGAATCAGCTGTGGGGTTATCTCTTTCTTGTACCCCTCTGCCATACTGCACCCACTCCCCTGACCTGCCACGGTGGCCTTGCTGGTTTCCTGCTGTCCTTTGCTCTTCCTTCAGTCCATCCCCCACTGAACTCTAGAGTGGTCCCTAAAGTTCTTAGATAGGTCACTGGCTTTCTACCACATGAAGTTCGAGCTCCTTAGCATGGAATTCAAGGCCCATCAGAATCTGCCTCTGACCTCTGCTTCTGGTTTTATTCCCCTTCCCTCTGCCCCCCTTTCCCAGTGTTTATTCAACAGGGCCCGGGGAATTTCCTTCCTTGTTCTTTCTTTGCCAGTGCGTTTTCCTTGGTTCTGTGTCTTGCACGCCCCTCACGAGACTGTGAGCTCCAGCAAACATGAGGCTCAACACTGATGGATCCCTCCCACCCAGGACAGTGTCTGGCACTTAGTAGGTCCTCGGCAACACAAATGAATGATTCAGCACGTCTCTTTTGCATGCCTGGTAGATGTCAGGTCCTGGGACTGGATGTGCAATTCACAGGCACCGCCTTTGGTTGCCTCCCAGTCGGTAATAGCACTGCCCACTAGAACCTCCCGCAGCGATGGAAATGTCCTGTGTCCGTGCTGTCCAGTCAGCATCTCCAACCACCTGTGGCTGTTGAGCACTCGAAATATGACCAGTGTGACCGAGGAACTGGCTTTTTAATGTTTTAAATGACTTTAAAGAGTCTTTCAAGGTCATTCATAGCTCATGGCTACCATTTTGGATGATGTGGTTCTGTCAGGAAGACAACCAGAGAAAGAAAAAAACGCCTGGTCGGAGGTTTCTATGAGAGCTGGGTGTAGAGGCATCCGTCATGAGCCTGATGAGCTCAGGTGCAAAGAGGGCTTCCTGGAGGCAGTGTTGCCAGCTCCTAGACCTGCCTGCGGAGGGGGATTTGCTCAGGAAAGGAGGGGGAGGCAGCACACTGTGGGAGCCGAGGCAGAGAAGGTACAAGGTGTGTTCACGTCGTGGTAGGAGCCACAGAGCTCTTGGGCAGGGAAGAGGAGGGAGGCAAAGGAACAGGCCAGGGCCAGGTAAAGAATCTTGGGTTTGCACTTTGTCCTAACAAGTGTGGGGAACCCTTTGTTCTCTTCTAAGCAGTTGAGCCCTTGCCTTGCCACTCTCTGTGCCGGGCTCATCCTCTCCACCTGGCCAGTGTCCAGTTCCCACCCTGTAGCAGGACGCATCAGCTCCGCTCGGGGCTCCCGCTCTGCGCTGGCCACTTGCCGGTCAGAGACTTGAGGCCTGCTATGTCTGATGCCCGTTCGCTGCTCCGACACCAGGAAGTTCTGACTGCAGGGTGCTGGCAAGGGTGGGGACACATCAGGGAATGTGCCTCGATCTCCCTGAGTGTCTCAAAATCCTCAGAACAATATCCTTCCAAACATAGCCTTAGATTTTGGCACATTTCAGAAAGAGGAAATCAAGCAGATGGGACTGGGGCATCTCCACTGCCAAAAGGGCCAGCAAATCAAGGGCTAAGAGCAGCACCCTCGGGACGCCTGGGTGGCTCAGTTGGTTGAGCAGCTGCCTTCGGCTCAGGTCATGATCCCAGCGTCCTGGGATCGAGTCCCACATCGGGCTCCTTGCTTGGCAGGGAGCCTGCTTCTTCCTCTGCCTCTGCCTGCCACTCTGTCTGCCTGTGCCCACTCTCTCTCTCTCTCTCTGACAAATTAAAAAAAAAAAAAAAAAAAGAGCAGCACCCTCGACCTGGAGGACCAGCCACTATATGCTGGGATATCGAGGGAAAGGAGATCCAAAGCGTCCTCAGGAAGGGGCCTGTGGCCCCATGTGAGCTTTCTTTAGCGAGACCTTATAAACACGGGGGGCAGACTGGGGACCTGCAATCAGAACCAAGCAGGAGAGGGGACACCAGATCCCCGGAGAAGAGTCAGGTTTTTCCATTCACAGTTCGTTAAGTCAGTATATGCATTTGAATTTGAGCAAACAGCCATGTGCCAGCCATTGGGCTGAGCACGGGAGATCCAGAAATGAGCAAACAGGCCCACGTGCAGACATCCTAATGGCAGAGAGAGCTCCTTGCAAATGCTGCCACAGACACTAACTGGCGACACAGATTGTTCGCAATCATAGCCGGTTCTCACCGGCTCGGGGCCACCTCAACCCCCCCACCCACCTCATTTGAGCTGCGGCTGAGCTGGCTGGTTCATGCAAAGGGACAGGACCCCTCCTGCAGTGCCACCCCGCCCCCTTTCTTCTTGGCTTCAGTGCTTCCTCCAAAGCCCCCACAGGCCTCGGATAGTGTGAGCAGCCAGATCCAGCTCAGAAACACACAGGACTGAGTGCCAGGAGGGGACGGGAGTCCAGGCGTGCCCAGATTCCTGTCCTCAGCATGGACCATTCTGAGGTGTATGCCACATGGGTCCTCACACACCTCCCTTAAGATTGAATCCTGGTGGCTCACAAGGGAAGCCAACTCGACAATGCACACCTTACTGGTTTTTCTTCTTGGGTTTCTGTCTTGGGTTTCACCTAAGAGGAGATCACACCAGGCTGGAGAGTCAGGAGATGAGGTTAGAAAAACTAAAAGGAGGCCAGGAGGACAGCAGTGGGCAGAAAATGCAAGAGCATGTGGCCCCTGATGAGGTTGGGTGGGAAAGGGCCAGAAGACATTGCTCTCCAGATGAGAAGGGATGGCCATCCATGCCTGAATAGTTGCAGCAATGGAAAGAGGGCCTTGATCAGGGAGAATGGGCAGCAACTTTGGTAATGACTACTCTGTGGGGTAGGCAGGTGGGTGAGAAGGAAAAGCCATTGTCCTGGGTGACTCCCAGGTTCTGGCTTATTAGTGGCATGGAGGATGGTGCCATTCTCTGAGTCAAGGAACACTGAGGGCAGAGAGAGTCCAGGAAGACATATTACCCAGGGGAGACCAGTGGTGATGAATGTGGCCTGGAGGATTAGGAATATGATGGGGATTAGGAACCAGGTGGGCAGGAACAGGACTGAGATTTGATGTGTGGTCCAGGCGAGTGCTGGGGACCCCCAAGGGATGTCCTCCAAACCTAAGACTTGTGACTTGCTTTCATGGGATGCTTCAGACCTAGTACACAGTGGGGCAGCTCTGGCTTGGAGGGCTGGGAGTATGAGAGTCTGCGTACATGGAGACAGAGGGATCTGGCGAGTGGCCTCTAATACCCACTGCAAGTTCTCTTTACTCTCTAATGAGAAGCCCCAGAGCCCCTTGCACTTGACAGGTACAGGGAGTTAATACTATGACTTTGAAATGCACAGTGACGGGCTGCCATACAAATTGGAGATCCAGTCTACTCCTAAAGAAAGAAAACACTTAATTGAGAAGAAGAGGAAAAATTGCCAGATTTCTTCCAGGATTCCTTTAATAACCGTGGAGCCCAGATGGGGAGCACATAAAACAATCACAGGAGGCTTCTGCTGGTCCCTTGGAACTTCAGTGAGCAAAACTGGCATCGTTACCATCTGAGTCTCAGATATGAGGACATGATGGTATCCAATTAGGAAGGTAGAATGAAGATTGTTGAGGATTTATTAGCGTGGGGCAGTCTGAGCCGTTCCTCAGTCCCTGTCCACATTGGGAGACATGGAAATGGCAATTATACTTGGATACTCTTTCTCAAGACATCATTAATTTCACTTAGTTCCCCAACTCTTTGGGTCTCCTTTTCTGGGGCCTTAAGACAAGGGGTGCTATGTGACCCACTTTGGTGGAGGGATGGGCAAGAGGCATTCTCACATAGACTGCAAGAAGATTTAGCTCTGAAAGTAATAGTATTTGTTGCCAAGTCTATCCGCATGCCAGGATTTCATCACACCAGACTGGGGAAGAGGAGGAGCCAGATACAAAAAGAGACAACCAGAAATAAGACCTAGTGGGATAAATACTACCGCAGAGCTGTTCCTGATGGGGCTGTCCCATACTCTAAATATGGAGACAAAGGGCACGTGTAACTATGATTAAAGAGACACATTGCTACCATCGAAACTAACCAAAGAGACAGGTTCAGTCTAGTGAGTATGACACAAAGCCACAGTAGGAAAGACCATGCAGGAAAACAAAAGGGGGAAAGGTGGACCCCAGGGAATGTAGGTGGGCTCACATTCACTTCAGTTCACCCTGTGTTGCAGGTTTCCTTTTATCAGCCCCCAAACAACCCAACTTACCAAGAATTGGTTCCAGTGTTGATGGATTCTGGATTGTATTCCTTACGTTCCAACCAAGGGGGAAAAAACAGGTGTTTCAGAAAGAATATTTTAAATGGAGCAGGAGGAGCAGTTGCTGGAACACGAGAGAGTGTTCTATTTTGGACCGTCTGCCATCTGGAGAGATGGAAACAGACTGTCACTGGCATGAGGGAGAAGAGAGTGTGGTTGTCATGTTCACCTCCTACTATAGGGACTATTTAAATTCCAGAAGGCTGGAGGGCTAGAGAGGCATGAGAGCAGAGGGTTTGAGATTGGAGAACCATTAACATTCAAGTGGTATTTGAAGCATGGGAGGAACAGATGACCTTATCCAGGCAGAGTATCTATGAGAAGAGATAAGGACCAGACAGCTCTGTGAAACTCTGTGAAGGAACCACACAGGAGATGGAGAAGGGCTGGCCAAAGAGGTAGAAGAAATACCAGGGCAGAGATAAAATGTGAAAGCCAAAGGAAGAATTTTTTTTTTTTTAAATAGGAGATGGTTGAAGTTTTATAGTTCAGTTTTCTCTAAGAGCTCCCAGCAGCTCTTACTGTAGAAAAGAAGAAAGACACCAACCTTGATCCAGGGCCATGGGAGAAAGAAGATGATGAAGTCAACGGAAGTTCTTAAAAATGGGTCATGTGCAATTATCATATGATCTCCCTGATATGAGGAAGTTGAGAGGCAACATGGGGGTTTGGGGGGCTGGAAAGGAATAAATGAAACAAGATGGGATCCGGAGGGAGACAAACCATAAGAGACTCTTAATTTCACAAAACAAACGGAGGGTTCCTTGGGGTAGGGGGGTAGGGAGAGGGTGGTTGGGTTATGGACATTGGGGAAGGTGTGTGCTATGGTGAGTGCTGTGAAGTGTGTAAACCTGGCGATTCACAGATCTGTACCCCTGGGGCTAATAATACATTATATATTAATAAAAAAATTTTTAAATTTTTTTAAAAAGAAGGGCACTTGTTATGACAAGCACTGGGTATTGTATGTAAGTGGTGAATGGCTAAATTCTACTCCTGAAACCAATATCGCACTCTATGTTAACCAACTAGAATTTAAATTAAAATCTGAAGAAAAAATAATAAAAATTCAAATTAAAAAAAATATGGGTCATATGGTCCAGGCTTGATTTTTAAAAGCCCATGGAGGTAGATGTGCAGATAACAGAGATTTTGAGGGCCACGTGACCCCAGAACTATTGAGGAAGCTGTGCAGAAGGTACAAGGCTGGGAGAGGCTAGACAGACGGGAAGTGGCATTCAGAGAGCAACATGATCAAAGATAAGGTTTTAGTAATGGAGCCTTGCAATGGGAGAATATGGCCCTGGATGTCATCTTGTTGGCAGTGGTAGTGGATGGATGGTAATGTATTCAAGGTGAAGACCATTGAAGCCAAGTGATTTCAAGGACTGAAGAAGCCAGACTAAGTAAGGATGGGTGGGCTGTCTGAGTAGACATGATTTTTGTGATGCGAATCCTCCCAGCTCTGGGGAAGTGGTGAAACCCTTTGCAGAAGCAACAGTGATTCTGCAAGGTGCCTTGTCCCAGGTCTCACTTTTGCTCTAACGTTTTTTCTGCTGACTTCTATTCCTTGCAGTGTTCTGGGCCCCATGACAGTTTGCATCACCGCTTTGTCTCAGATCTTGCACAGCTGATAACGGATGGTTCTCAGTCTCTCTGTCTGCAGCTGCCCAAAGGTCAGACTTTCAAGTCGGCCTCCATCAAGTGCATTTCTATAGCCTGATCTATTGATGTTCTTCTGAGCTAGTGGATGGACCTGTGCCTTGTTAGAAACCAAGGAGGTTTACTCTCATCCAAAAAGCATTCTGCACAAGGCTCGCTCCAGCTGCCTACAGCTGGTGCTCAGAGAGTTGCCTCCTCTCAGTGGCAGTGAGAAAGGTGATCTTGAAAGTCCTGGTTTTTTGGTAGGACAAAAACAACTTAAAATTTAGAGTCTCAGCCATGAGGCGGAAGAAATTCGTACTTATCCCTTTTCATGATGCAGCCCATCCTTTCCTTGCCTGGCTGCAACTGTTTTTGATTTGCTGTTTTACTGTGCATTTTCACTTGAGTGTAGGCTCACTAAGCAGATTATAAATGTATAAAATAAGTATTCATAACCAGGACAGGGGTAGCAGCTCCAATAACACAAGAAGGGTTCAAGGGCAAGACTTTAGACCCACACTATCTAATACCGAAGCCACAGCTACATGGGAGCTATTTAAATTTAAACTAAATGAATGAATTCACTAGAATGAAATTTAGTTTCATTCTAGTGAAGTTCATTCACTAGAATGAAATTAAAGTAAAACTTTTGATTCATCAATTACATCATCCATATTTCAAGGACAGTAGTCCCATGTGGCTGGTGGCTACCATATTGAATAGCATTGCCATTATCACAGAAAATTTTAGTTTACTGCACTGCTCTAGACCTTCAGAGGTCTGCTAAATAGAGGTGATGGGCCACGTTTGGTTTCAGAGGGACTATTAATGTAAGCATTTCAAAGGGACTGTTAATGGGCACCTATGAGTGGGCTGACTTGCTGCTCAGACCCTGAATTCCTGAAGGAGGGTCCCCAAACTCCACTGCATTCCACTCACTGGGGTGGCCCCTGGGAAATGATTTGACCCCAGGGTTATCAAATCTCAGTGGATTTGACCCCAGGGTTATCAGTCTCAGTGGATATTAGAATCATCAAGGGAGCTAGGAAATAGGTAGATTTTTTTCCATCCTTGGGGCTGACAGGACCAGACCCGAGAATCTGTGTTTGCCCAAGCTCCCAGAGGATGATCATGCTGGTCTCGAGCCACAGCCTTGGTACCACCGGTTGGGCTGACAGGTGGTCTCCTGGGTGGAGAAGGGAGCCGGTACAGGGAACCAAGAACTCTCTTCTCTGTTGTTTGTACTCGCTTGTTCTCATGACAAGGGAAAGTAGTTATTTTGCATTTTACTATGGAGTTGCCCCTGTTGGCTTTACAGCTTTTGGAACTTGTGTCTCTTTTGGTGTACGTTTCAGCATGAAGATAATCAATGTTAGTGCCTAAGAGCCGAACTAGGATCTCTGCCAGCTTACTTCACTAAGGGAGGTCCATATGGGGGCCAGAAACACACCCCTGCTTTCCTACGATGGTGACAATGACTGGCATGTGAACCCATTCATGTTGTGTTGTTGCTTATAGTACCTCTGAATATATCTTCTATATATGTATATAGTACATAACTGAATATATCTTCAGTGCAGATAAGGGGCTTAGGTAGAAGATGGATGTTTGGTGAGACGGAGTGTTGGGATCTGACAAATCTGTATTCTTTGGTGGAAGGCTAGAGCGGCGTGGGAGAAACAAATCCATTGCCAACTTTCGCTCTATAAAAAGTTCCATATTTTCTTAGATCAGACAAAATATATTGAGTGCCAAAATGAATGCTGCAGCGATATGGGCGCGTCACTCAGCTGGGTTGGAATCTGTATGCATTGTCCCCCCGGGCCAGTTTTGATTATGTTCTTTTTCCTTTTATTGCAGTCAGCAAATCTGAATTTGCTATTGTGGGGAGAGCAGGAAGAGGAGGGGGGATAAAATGAAGGTTTTTAACCTTCACAAAGTTCAGAGGTTCGGACTGAATAAGCACAAAAACTTTCAGCGTGCCTCTGAATTCCTTGAATTTGCAGAACTGCTCGGAATCCCAAGAGGACTACCTTGCACAAAGTATCTGGGCCCTGCTTTGTAGCTAAAAGGCAGAGCAGAAATTATGAGAGAGGAGCAGAATCAGAGAAGGGGGAAGAGGAACCAGTGTACAAAAAGGTATTTGGTCCCACTCCAGGCTAAGTTTTAGCCTATTGTTCAGTTTCTTCAATTCCGAGCCATCTGCTTCCCACGGCTCTCAGATAACTTCTCCCCTGCCAGGACACCCTGTTCCTGCTTAATTGAAATTAGTTTCCAAGAATAGTTGTCCAAAGCAGTTTCCAATGGCGGGAATGTTTTGAAAGTCACAATAGGAGTTGAAGCTTGGGGATGCAGATGTCTACGCACAAGCCAGATGTTCAAAGGCACCACATGGTCTACGACCTTCTTCACATTTCCAAAGCCAGGAGCTCTCTCATTGGCCTCTGCAACTTAGAAATGGCTCCTTTGAAACTGGCATCATCTCTCCATTAGGGACCTGTAATACTGCAAGTGTGAAGGGAAACAATCCCTTCTATTCAAGTTTAGAGCAATGTGTTTCCCAGGCTTAATTATACCACAGGTATATAAATTACAGAAACATGTTAATGCTCCCATGATTAAAATTATAGAGTGCCTAATTGAAAAAGCATAAACTGAATTGAAGAATTCCTAATTATAGTTTGCTTTGAGGTGTTAATTTCCTCCATAACGAATGCATAATTTCTTGGAACCTAAAAAGGTGGCCTCTTGCATCAGCACGTAGGATGCAGGCAGATGGGATCGGGCTGTCATCTTTCAGTGCAGGAAGTTGACAAGGAAGGTTTGGTTTGGTGGGAGAACCTTGGAAGGGAACTTTGGAAGGAGGCGGTACTGGTAAAGATGCCAAGTCAAGGTTCTGCCTAGTGGGCATCAGGACAAAGAACAGATGAGGACCCTTAGAAAACTTTCTCCACCTTTTTCTTCTCTCTCCAAAGTCTCAACCTTTATCCCAGTTAGTTTTGGTAGTATTTGTGCCTGTGTCCTGGACCAGCAGTATGATCTGGGAATCTGTTAGAGATGCAGAGGTTCCAGCTCTGCTCCCTGACCTACCAAAGCAGGAACTCTGGGGGTAGAGACTAGCCATCTGGGTTTTAAGAGGGCCTCCAAGGGATTCTGATGCATGCTAAACTTTGAGAAGCACAGTTCTGAGGAGTGAGTCACACATGTAGCTGACCTTTGTTGAACCCCTCCTACTCTGGATGAGAACCCATGATCAGTGACTTCCCAAGCATCATTTCATTTTATACTCAGCATTACATGGAAGCAGGAAAAATGTATCCCGTTTCTCAGGTGAGAAAACAAAGATCTAGAGAAGCTGGCTTGTCCAGCTCATGGCCTCTTTGAGAGATGGAGGTCTTGTCTGTACGTTCAGATGGAGACTCACTCCATTGCACTGTGTCGTCCATTTTTTTCATTGTCGTCACCTCGTTTTGTCAATACTTTGCTAATTAATGGATTTTCTGAGCACTGTGGAGCTGGAGGCTGAGCCACTCCTGAGAACGAATTCCAGGTGAGTCATGACTTGGCTAATGCTGAGCCTGACTGTAGGGCAAGGGAGAGGCTCCTACGTATCTGCATTAATTGCTATTAATGGCATTGATTGTTATTGTGCATCGTTCCTGGATAGTGATGTGAATTTTAAGAATAAGAGACCAGAGCTCAAAAAGAAACTCTGAGTTTTGGAAGAAATTCCCTTTCCATAGTGACTCAAGCAGCTGTAAACCCCCATGCTTCCATCTCCTCTGTTCGGAGACCTTGGTTGTCTCAGGCTTCCTAGTTAAACACATCAGAGTATATGTGCTCTCTCTCTCTCTGTCAGTGTGTGCGTGTATTGGGGGGGGGGTATATTTTAGCCAGTACATAGCCATTTGAAACAATAAACTTAAGTTCTTGGCCTATAGCGTTCAACCAAATTTTTGCATAAGACTTAGACATTCCTGTATGATTGATAATTTGGGTCATTTCCAGTTATTTGTTGTTATAAATAACCCAGAAATAAACATTCATGTTTTTCTTGTGGTATTGTATCTTTAAAAAGGAAAAATTCCCATGAGTGGAATTACTGAAATGAATAAAATCTAACTAAAATGTATTGAGTGCCTACTCTAATATGCCAGGCACTGACAGCCAATTCATATACATTAACCTTTTTCGTTCTTTAATTAAAAGGAATCTCAAAGTAACAAGTGTACATAGTTAGGAAATCAGAGAACCAATGCCTATTTCCTCCCCCACCTTGTCATGCCCCAGTCCTGTGCCACAAAGGCAACTGCACTGTAATTCTTTATTTCTTCTGGGAATTGGCATCATCACTACATAATGTGCTGTTTTAAAACCATTGATTGTAGACATTGTCTATTTACTTCCTATTATTATAGATGAGAATTTGGCTGTTTTAAATCATCCAGGACTTCCCTTCCAGCTTCCCAATGTAGTTTTACCACAATTTTTGGTTAAATAAATACACAATGGTTAATTTTATAATTCTATAAAAGCAGGGCACTTCAGTGCCAAGTGGTATATACTATTTTTGTTATAGTATTGTATAATTAACTCAAAGCTTACTATGTACTAGATACTATTTTCAGTTCTTTACATATATTAACTCACTTAATTCTTATCCAAACCCTTTAAAGTAAGAATAGCATGACCCCTATTTTAGGATGTGCAAACTGAAGTACTGAGAGATTAGGTAACTCGCCCACGTTCACGCAGCTAGTGTGTTGCTGGTCTGGGATTTGAACATAACAGTCTGGCTCCACAGTCTGAACTCTTACCACTGTGCTGTATTACCTGTCATTACTCGTCCTGTCTTGTACAGTATTTTTTTTAATTCATCCTAGCATGTACAATTATTCTATTTTATTCAAGCGATATTTTCATTATGCTATTCATACATTTTTCTTCTCACCGAGCTCTATCATTTCAAGTTGACTCTTACATATTTTTCCTTTCATTTTCTCTCTCTCTCTCTCTCTTTTTTTTTTTTTTTGGTCTTTTCATTCTGTTTTCTAGAATAACCGTTATGTAGCAGTTGCTGAGCAATTCCATTTTTTTTTCTTTTAAGAGCTATTTATGGCTCTCAGAATTTATTTTCCTCATATCATCACTTCTTGGTTATAGAAGTAATCATTTCTCAAACTTTACTGAGGATATTATTTTGATTAGGGGAGAGAGAGAGGCTTTGCTGACTGCTGTATTGTCTCCATTTCCTCTGGAATCAATTTTTTGCCATTTGAATTGACTACTTTCTTTTATATTGGTGCATTTCTCACCTGACCAACAAGGCTTGTAGTCCATACTTAAAAGCAATGTATTGTAATCACAAAGAGAAATTAAGAACAAAGTGCCATTTGCATCAAAAAGCATAAAATACGTAGGAATAAATTCAGCCAAAGAGGTGAAAGGCCTGTATGCTGAAAATGATGGCATTGATGGAGGAAATTGAAGAAGACACAAAGAAATGAAAAAACATTCCATGCGCATGGTTGGAAGAATTAACATGGTTAAAATGTCCATACTATCCACAACATTCCATAGATTCAGTGCAATCCCTATGAAAATTCTAATGACATGTTTCACAGAAATAGAGGAAATAATCCTAAAATTTATATGGAATCATAACAGACACTGAATAGCTAAAGCTGTCTCGAGAAAGAAGAACAAATCTGGAGGCATCACACTCCCTGATTTTAAGGCATATTATAAAGCTATAGTAATAAAAATAGTCAGGTATTTCCATAAAAAAAAGACACATAGATTAATGGAACAGAACAGAGATCTCAGAAATAAACCCACAATTATATGGTCAGTTAATTTATGACAAAGGAGGCAAGAATATACAATGGGGAAAGGACAGTCTCTTGAATCATTGGTGTTGAGAAAACTGGGCACCCACATCCAAACAAATGGTACTAGTTTGCTATCCTATGCTACATACAAAAACTAACTCAAAATGGACTAAAGACTTGAATATAAGAAAAGATAGGTGATAAGCTTCTTGAAATTGGTCTTGATTTTGATTTTTTTGGATCTAACTCTACAAGCAAGGCAATAAAGGCAAAAATAAACAAGTTGGACTACATCCAACTAAAAAGCTTTTGCATAGCAAAGGAAACCATCAATAAAATGAAAAAGTATGCTACTGAATGGGAGAAAATATTTGTAAAACATATATCCAATAAGGAGTTAATATCCAAAATACATAAAGAACTCTTACAAATCAATAGCAAAGATTAAAAAGCAGGCAGAAGCCCTAAGTAGAAGTTATTCCAAAGAAGACATACAGATGGCCAACAGGCACATGAAGAGATGCTCAACATCACTCATCATCAGGGAAATGCAAATCAAAACCACAACGAAATACTACCTCCTACTGGTTAAAATGGCTATTGTCCACAAAGACAAGAAATAGCAAGTATTGACAAAGATATGGGGGAAAAGAGACCCGTGTCCACTGTTGGTGGGAATGTAAATTGATACAGTTACTTTAGAAAACAGTATGAATATTCCTCCAAAAATAAAAATAGAAGTGCAATATGATTTAGCAATTCTGTACTGACTGTTTATCCAAAGAAAATAAAAACACTAATTTAAAAAGATATATGCACCCCGATGTTCACTGCAGCATTATTTACAATAGCCAAGATATAGAAACAACCTAGACATCCACCGGTGGATGAATGGATAAGGATGTGGTAGACATATGCAACAGAGTACTACTTGGCCATGAAAAAGAATGAGATCTTGCCATTGGCATCAAGGATGGACCTTGAAGGGATTATGGTAAATGAAGTAAGTCACACAGAGAAAAGCAAATATTGTATGATTTCACTTACCTATAAGACAAAACCAAACTCACAGATGCAGAGAACAGAACAATGGTTACTCAAGGGGATGGGGACAAAGGGAGTGAAGAGGGTCAAGAAATACAGACTTCCAATTACAAAATAAAAAAAAAAGTCATGGAGATGCAATGTACAACCTGGTGACTATAGTCAGGAATATTGTAGTGTACACTTAAAAGTTACCAAGAGAGCCAATCCCAAAAATTCCCATCACAAGGGGGGAAAATGCATAGCTTTGTATAGTGATGGATGGTAACTAGACTTATTGTGGTGATCATTTCACAGTGTAAACAAATACTAAATCATTATGTTACACACCTGAAACTGGTATGTTATATGTTGACGATACCACAATAAAAAAAGTAATTCCAACAGCATGTGCTATCTGTGGTAAGGGCATCTGTTTTAAGACTTGCCATGCACATAATGTCCTGCTGTGTACACCTCTTAGGTGGTGTAAAACTAGGTATCTGTGTCAGGAGACTTTTCTTGTGAATACATTTCTCCAGCGACTGTTATCATTGATTATCCAAACCAGAACACTTTGAAAATGAAGGGGTTCAAATAAATACTACAAGACTATAAGCATTAACCTGGACTCTTGTGGGCCAGCTGGGAAATATGGTCACCCTGACTATAATCTGCTTGAGATACTGCAATTTCTTTTTTTTTAAAGATTTTATTTATTTATTTGACAGAGAGAGATCACAAGTAGGCAGAGAGACAGCAGAGATAGAGGGAGAAGCAGGCTCCCTGCTGAGCAGAGAGCCTGATGCGGGGCCCGATCCCAGGACCCTGAGATCATGACCTGAGCTGAAGGCAGAGGCTTTATTCTTCTATTCTCAATGCCCCTTCCACGTTTTTTCCTGAAGTGAAAAGGTCCAAAATTTAATTATCTTTGTAAATTCAGACATCTCATAATATTATAGGATTTGAGGTAAAATCCTAATAGAAATAAAAAATAATCATTTACAATATTTAGGGTACTTTTTATTTTACAGTGTAACATTTAATTTACACATGTTGAGGCCAGTTAATTTTCAGTGTTTTTCTTGTTTCTTTTGCATTCTTTTTCCTTTCTTTTCCTTCTTTCTTTCTTTTCCTTTTTTCTTTTTGTAAGAAAAATTGAAATGTTTTATTTTGAAAAACTTTGGCTGTTAATTTGGAAACCTGTCCATTTTTTTCTTTTATCCAGTTTTGTTGAGAAGTAATTGACATACATCACTATATAAGTTTAAGGTGTACAGCATGGTGGTTTGGTTTACATCTATTGTGAAAACTGTGAAATGATCACAACTATGGGATCAGCAAACATCCATCTTCTCATGGATACAATAAAAAGAAAAGAAAAAATTTTCCTTGGGATGAGATCTCTTAGGACTTTCCTCTATGTCACACAGCAATGTTAGCTGTGGTCCTCATGCTGTCCATTTCAACCCTGCAAGTTTGTACCTTTTGACCACGTTTCTCCAGACTTGCCTCTTTCTTACCCCCCTGCCTCTGGTAACCACACGTCTGACCTCATTTTCTATGAGTTCTTTGTCTGATTGTTTTTTTTTTATTAGATTCCACATAGAAGTGAGATTGTATAGTATTTATCTTTCTTTGTCTGACTTATGTCGCTGAGCATAATGCTTCTTATGTCCATTCATGTTTGTCATAAATGGTAGGATTTTCTCATTTTTTATGGCTCATAATATCCCATTGTATGTATAGACCACAATTTCTTTATCCATTCAACCACTGGTGGCTACTTAGGTTGTTTCCATGTCTTGGCTACTGTAAATAATGCCATGAGCATGGGGGTGCAGAGATCTTTTTGGGTTAGTGTTTCCGTTCCCTTTGAAAATCTGTCAAGATTAATACAGGATTATCTAACTCCCAGTTGAAAAGCCAGAAGGGAGAAGTTGTGCTATTTTCCCTTCTGATTAAATGAGTAATTTAAGAAATGTTCGTAACATGATGACAAGTGAAAAAAAAAAACATAAAATTACATATAATACAATTTTAATTCTTTATTGAAAATGCATATAAAGAATGATTAAAAGACTAGAAGAAACCTAAAAAAGATCAAATACAAAAATAAAAGTTAAGTTGTAGAAGTTGAAAGTGCTGGGTTTTGGGGAGTGAAGACATTCAGATTCTCCACAAATGGAACTTCTCTTCTGCCTAAAGGGTGAGAATAGAAGGTAGATAGAGGTCCATGTTCAAGAGTTTGATGGGTTCATATACAGACTTTTGACCGACACCCCTGTTTTCAGCCCCACATTTCACTTAAACACTCCCCATACCTTTCTGCTCTAAGATCAGAGTCTTGTTTGAAATCCACTGGCAAGTGAATTCCCCTGATTCATATTTCTTTATAGTTTGGTTTTCTTTATCTTCCCACCCCAGATACCCATTCTCTGGCCATTTATAGTCTTCCAGAATTTTGTTGAAACTTCTTAACTGCTAACGGCCCCACCCCTGTTCTTTCTTTCCTTGTGGATTTATACGCTTTTTCATCTTTTCCTGTCAGTGAAATTTCAGTAGAAAGGAGAGATAAATGGAGTGCATTTAATCTTCCATGTTTAACTAGAAGCTCTCTCACATTATTATCTCATCCAGTTTTCACAATAATCATTTATTGTCCTTGGATTTTTTTAAATATCATTTAAATATTTGCAGGAGGTTCACACAGCTAGTGAGTTTCAAAGCCAAAATTCAAATTTAATGCAGAGTTTAGAGACTATGCTCTTTGTACTCCTAGGTCATAAAAGTGTTTGTGAGTCTTGACATCCATTGCCAAATTATTTCCCCAATTTGACGCATCATCTTACAGTGCTGCTAGAATTATATAATCCTACCAGTTTTACCACAACTTCACTGAGATGGCACATTACAATTTACATTCACTTTGATAATTTAATGGATTTTTAAAAGGAAGCATATTATCATTTTGATTTGCATGTTTTGGATTAATGGCAAGACATATTTTTTCCTGTGTACTTTTATACTATTGACAGTACTTCTTGTATGTGGTTTTTTTAACATCTTTTTACCTATGACAGTGGTTCTCAGCCAGAGTTAGTCTGTTCCCCAGAGACAATGACTGGAGATAATTTTGATTGTTACAACTTGGAGGTGGGGGCTGCTGCTGGCATCTAGTTAGTGAGTAGAGGCCAAGGATCCTGTTAAATATACTGCAATGGGAGGGAGGAGTCAAGATGGAGGAGAAGTAGCAGGCTGAGACGACATCAGACAGCAGGAGATCAGCTAGATAGCCTATCAAACCATTCCAAACACCTATGAATCCAATAGGAGATCAAAGAGAAGAAAAACAACAATTCTAGAAACAGAAAATCGATCACTTTCTAAAAGGTAGGACCAGCGGAGAAGTGAATCCAACGCGACAGGAAGATAGACCCCAGGGGGAGGGGCCGGCTCCCAGCAAGTGGCGGAGCACAAAATCAGGACTTTTAAAAGTCTGCTCCACGGAGGGACATCGCTCCAGAGGCTAAACTGGGGTGAAGACCTCGCGGGGACAGCGTGGACTCAAGTCCCACAGGGTCACAGAAGGATCGGGGGTGTCTGAGTGTCGCAGAGCTCACAGGTATTAGAGCGGGGAAGCCAGCTGCGGAGACAGAGCCGAGGTTTCCTAGTGCTCTGTGACACGGACCGGTGCTCTGTGCGAGGGGTCCCCACAAGATCCAGGGAGACTCCGACCCGGGAGAGCTCAGGGATCTACGGGGTTTGGAGACTCCAGGTGGGACTCTGCCAGAGACAGAGACGCTTGGTCACAGGCTGGGTGAGCTCGGAGCGCTCCCAGAAGCCAGTGAGACGGGACTGATTATGCACAATTTTCTCCGAGCGTGGTCTCCGAGCGCACGCGGTCTCCGAGCGCAAACGGGGGCTGGGGAGACTGGAGGGATTAAACGCTTTTCTATGAAGGCGCACTGAAGACTGGGGCCCCTAGCTCTCGGCTCCTCTGAACCGGAGATTGGGAGGCTGCCATTGTCATTCCCGTCCTCCGGAACTCTACGGAAAGCGTTCAGGGAACAAAAGCTCCCGAAAGCGAACCTGAGAGGATTACTTAGCCCGGCCCCTGGTAAGGGCGGTGCAACTCCGCCTGGGGCAAAGACACCTGAGAATCACTACAACAGGCCCCTCCCCCAGAAGAACAAAGAAATCCAGCCAAGACCAAGTTCACTTAACAAGGAGAACAGCAGATTCTTATCTGGACAAAATGACAAGGCGGAAAAACTCACCACAAAAAAAAGAGCAGGAGACAGGACCGAAGGCTAGGGACCTAATCAATACAGACATTGGTAATATATCAGATCTGGAATTCAGGATGACCATTCTTAAGGTTCTAGCCGGGCTCGAAAAAGGCATGGAAGATATTAGAGAAACCCTGTCAGGAGAAATAAAAGCCCTTTCTGGAGAAATAAAAGAACTGAAGTCTAATCAAGTTGAAATAAAAAAAGCTATTAATGAGGTGCAATCAAAATTGGAGGCTCTTACTGCTAGGATAAATGAGGCAGAAGACAGAATTAGTGGTATAGAAGACCAAATGACAGAAAATAAAGAAGCTGAGCAAAAGAGAGACAAACAACTACTGGACCACGAGGGGAGAATTCGAGAGATAAGTGATGCCATAAGACGAAACAACATTAGAATAATTGGGATTCCAGAAGAAGAAGAAAGAGAAATAGGAACAGAAGGTATACTGGAGAGGATTATTGTAGAGAATTTCCCTAATATAGCAAGGGGAACAAGCATCAAAATCCAGGAGGTGCAGAGAACACCCCTCAAAATCAATAGGAATCGGCCCACACCCCGCCATCTAATAGTAAAATTAACAAGTCTTAGAGACAAAGAGAAAATCCTGAAAGCGGCACGGGACAAGAAGTCTGTAACATACAATGGTAAAAATATTAGATTGGCAGCAGACTTATCCACAGAGACCTGGCAGGCCAGAAAGAACTGGAATGATATATTCAGAGCACTAAACGAGAAAAACATGCAGCCAAGAATACTTTATCCAGCTAGGTTATCATTGAAAATAG
>ML104101.1:0-59036 GCA_003697995.1 Taxidea taxus jeffersonii
AAAAAAAAAAAAAAAAATCTGACCTTCTACTGGTGGAGTTGGTTTGTTCCCATCTCCTTTATCCACAACCTTGACTCTGGGTTTTGGTTCCTTTCTTTTTTCCAAATCTTCAACTGGAAGAAAAGGAGAAACAACAACATGTCACATTAAAGTGTAAAAGAAAATATTCAATGAATTTTACTAAAACCCTTGCAAGTTTTGGGAGTATTAAGTAGAAATTAGCTTCATGGTAGAATTCCATTCCCAAAGGTTGGAAATGCTGTTTTATTTCAGCTTGTCATGGGAAGGTGTGGAAAACCCTTAAGGAATTGCTTTGGTCCAATACTCACTATGGGCAGATGTATCAAATAAATTTAACCTTTCATAACTGCTATAAAATCAGCATGATTATCCCCATTTTGTACATGAGGGAAGCAAAGACCAGGAGGCTAAGTAACTAAACATATTTCATAAAACCAGAAAGTACTGGCCCAGGATTTAAGCCATATCTTCTGGTCTCTGAACAAGGACTATGAGTTGGCCCCTGTTCCAGAAAGATCTTGGCCATGAATATCCTCATTTGGAGGTTGTCTGTCTGCAACAGAATGTGGAGAATCCAAAACAATTTCCTTTCAAACTAAAAAAAAAAAAAAAAAAAGCTTCCCTATTAATACATAGTAGTATTTCTTTGCCAGTTTCAGTATGAAATATTAAGGGGCCCAGAATTAATGTATCCATATCAATGTACTCCCTCACACCTTCACTTTCCCCTGCTTAAACTCTACAGCAACTTCCTGCTATTGGTTGGCACCTTAACTTGTTTGCATTAGCTCAGACCACTGCCAATGGCAATGGTTTCTGCACAAGTAAAACACCCATGAAAAGGCAGAAGGGATCCTCTGGTGAGATATTTTATTTAATTGTTGCATTCACTTCACAGAAATCAGCAGACTTATTGCAGGGTGGACTATGGAGGGGAAGGAATGATTTCCTCTGAAGCATCCTTCCTGCCTTCTCTAGGGTATTAGTCCATTATCCCTGTCTCTATCATCCCCTCCTCCTCCTCTTCTTTCTACTTCTTTCCATCCCTTTGCTAAAAGGGTTTGAGACTTGCCAGTTGCCAAGGTCATGGTGCTCTAATTCTATTACTTGTTTCCATAGAACCCATCCTTGGCTTTCTGGTGCCTAGAGGTTACAGTCCAAGATTAAACAAGATTAAAAAATAATAATAAGATGGCTTGATCCTGCTATTCCCACTGACCCTCTAACTTTCTACATCCATTTTTTTTTCCAGACCACACTCTCTGATTTCTTTATAAGCCTTGACCACTTTGGAACACCCCCTTCTCTAAATTCTTTTCTTTGTCTGTTTTTACAAAGGCACTGTTCTGGATTTTCTTGTATTCCTCTGGCCCCTCATTTATATTCTCATTTTTTGGATCCTTTTTCTGTTTCCATTCCTAAATCGTGATCATATACTAAATTTGCTCTGCATCTCGGCACACCCCGCCTATCATTTTGTCACTCCACAATTTTAATGCTCACACTTCTATGGATCATTTCCAAATCTATATCTCCAACCCCACCCACCCATAGGCCATGGCCTCGAATTGCTTACACCCCGTAAAAGAAATCTGCAATTTTAACACGAGAACAATTGTGCTGAGTGGTCGTAGAAGCAGAAATAGATCTGGGGAAGAATAATGCCAGAGGTGGAGACCCAGGGAAACTTCACAAGGAAGGTGACATTTGAGCCAGACTTCGGAAAGATGAGCACGATTTTACAGGCAGAGGTTAGCAAAAGGTCATTCCAAAGAGGAAAATGGCAGCCAAAGAGAAAATTTGCCAAAATAGGGCCATAGACCATTTTGATATATATATATATATATATATATATATATATATAAAAGTCACTTTCCATTGTGCCCCTAGGTTACATATATGACGCAACACATATCACACCAAGCTGCTGTCTTTCCTCCTGCAGGAGGCAAACTAAATCGGAAAACAGAGTATCATAAGCAAAGTGGCATTAATCATGACAAAAGCAACCCTGCCCTACTATGTGCTGAAGTGAATCAATCCACAGTGTTCCAGGCACATATCGTTACCCCGACTTGCGGATAAGAAAACTTGAGGCCATGCTTGATTTGCTCAGCCAAATAACACACACCAGACCAGAAATGTCTTTCCGTCTTCAAAATCCAAAAGCACTGTTTCTCATGCTTCCTTGTGTATCAGAAGATAGACTTATGAGGACTTCAAATCTCTACACTAACTGTAAACCTACACGCACAGCATTTGTTTGGATTATTTTCCAGGACCCAACAATGGAAGTTTCCCGGGGAGGGGGAACCAGGCTTTAGCTCTATCTCACATGGAACAAAACGAAGAAGAAAACCAAAGTTATTTTAATGTTATTGTTGCAAACTTTTATTTGGGAAGAACGAATCCCTGACCATAATAATTTTATATTGTTTTTAATATTTGATTTATAGTTATATATTAATCATTTATATATGATTACCTATAAGTTATCCAACTTACCAGTCAGGCAATCTCAATAAGATTATTCCAGCAGAGCTAAGCAAGCTGAAAACAACTGCACTTCCTTTGAAGTGTTCTGAGTAGACAGCTACTGGCAGAACTTTTTCTGGTTACCTGTTTCTCAGGCTGCTCAGTCAATGGACTATCTGGGATAACCCACTGCAACACCTTCCATCTAAAGTAAAATGTCTCTGTGTCCTTTCACTGCTTCTCATAAACTGGAAGAAGAGCTTTTTCGCTTACTCATGTCGGAATGTCAGAGGCCAGAAACAGAAGTGCGGTGCCAATAAAGGCAGACAAAGGCTGATTTATATTGGAAATAACATCAAAAGTTTTTCTGGAACTTCCAGATAATGTGAATCTCAAAAGAATGTCATGTTTAAAACATCCACATGTCCTACTGACAGATGGATTTACCAAATGTCTTTGTTCAGAAGTTTCAAGAGGTAGCAGGTTAACAAAGTTGGTTTCTTTTTTAATTAAAAAAAAAATCACAAAATACATGCCATGAAACATTACTTAGAAGAGGAATGGGAAAAAGGAGAGGGGGCAGAAAATCCAGCTAGAACCCTGCTGCATGCACAGTTCTGGATTCATAGGTAAATCCCACAGCCTCCCAGATCTGTGGAGTAATCTAAGGGCAGGACTGTGAAAAGCTATTGTTATTCAAAATGATGTCCAGAATTTGCTTCAAAATTAGGGCAGAGTGGTGGTGGGGGGGATAGTAGATGAAACCAGACTGGCTATGAATGGCTAATTGTTGAAGTGACTGATGGATATAGAGGGGTTTATTCTACTATCCTGCTAATATTTTTAATATGTTTAAAATTATCCTTTAGGGGCGCCTGGGTGGCTCAGTGGGTTAAAGCCTCTGCTTTCGGCTCGGGTCATGATCCCAGGGTTCTGGGATCGAGCCCTGCATCGGGCTCTCTGCTCAGCAGGGAGCCTGCTTCCTCCTCTCTCTGTTTCTGCCTGCCTCTCTGCCTATTTGTGACCTCTCTCTGTCAAATAAATAAATAAAATCTTAAAAAAAATTATCCTTTAATAAATTGGAGTTTTTAAAGAGTCTATATTAACAATGAAGTAACACAGAAAGTTAATCAGGACAGTCCTCTTCTGTTTGCTTTCACAATACCCAAATCTTTGTGGTCCACATATGAATGGCCACTCCCAGGAAGAGAGATTGCTGGGGTCTCCGCTCACGAGAATATAAGGTCCATGGAGGCAATGTTTGTCATGTTCTCAGTGCCTAAAATAAGGCCTGACACTTAGTAGCCATGCAATATATACTAAGTGGAAAAAAAAAAAGAATAAATGAATGAATCAATATCTATCTCCCAAAAGGCAAAAGAATTACAACCTGTAAGAACAACTTTTAAACTCAGTACAAGGAAAGGCTTTCTAATGACATAGATCGAGCTGCCTCAAAGCTTTCTCCCCTGCTTAGAATATCTCTGTATGTCCTGCTTTTCCTTATCTGCCCAATTTACTCTTTGAGAACTGGCTCACATATGAAGCTATCCCCCTTCCATTCTTATCCCTGCCTATCACTGGGACAGAGAGAGCTTCTGTCTTCACAGAGCCCTGAATCTCCGTCCCTGACACTTACCAGGTTCACAGAGCTGTTTCTCATGGAACCTGGCACATAATAGGTCGATGATAAAAGTCAACTGATTTATTAAAAGAAAGAGTTAAATTCCTTGCTGTAAAGGTTGTTTACATAGAGGCTAGACTGGCCCTTGCTAGGAATACTACAGAGCAGGTGTAGGCATCATTCACTGAGTCATTTGGTAAGAATTCACTAAAGACCTATTAGGTACTGGATAGACGAGATGTCTGGGTAAGGTTCGGAGGACAGCATGGGGGAGAGCATGCGAAAGTAAAATTTAGAGGATTTAAATGGGCATGCAGTAAAACAGGTTAAAGGAGGGGCCGAGGGATAGTAGTGATAGAAGGAACTCATGGAAATTTCACCAAATATCTTTCAAGATCTCTTCATCTAAACAATCCAATTTTAACCTATTGTAGTATTCACCCCAGGCTCTAACTCAGAGCTGGAACAGAGTCTCATGGCAGCAGTTTAAGAACTGTACATACGTACTTCTGAATTGACCTTGGGCCGGCTTGCTTTCTTTGTCTTTATTGTATGCAATAATTTGAACTGTGTAATTCTGGTCTGGCATAAGACCTTGAATAATTGCCTTAGTTGCCGTGTTCTGGAGATTCAACTGATTGGTTTTGCCACCTATAACAAAACAAAAAGATAAATCAGGACTAAGAAACAGGTTCACTGGATACACTAAGAAAATTTATTAATCAGCAATCAAGATTCTAAAGGTGAAAACATTTTAAAAAATACATAATGGTGCATATGCACATAGTACTTAATTTTAATATATTGTTCCTTCTCATTCTTAGTTGTACTCTTTGCATTAGATCATTTCAACAGTTGTCTAAATTAGACAAAACACATTCACAAAAATCTTTCATCATAACACATTACTGCTTGTACACTAGGGAAAGCCACAGTATAGGATTAGGAGAAAATAAGCCCTCAACATAGATATAGTCTTCAAGGAAAGAATTCCACTTAAAAGTGAAGGGAAAGATAAAGGCAGACTGAATGCCATTATCTATGCTGGAATTTTTGCTATGGTCTCTCTAAACTGAATCAAAGCATCCCTAAAGCATTAGCAATTTAATTATCTTAAATCTGAGCATAACCGGCTCAGGATGTTGATGGAACCAATCATTGCCTGGCTACTTAAACGTTAGCACGGTTCATGAAAAGATTTCAAATCTCCAGTATCTCTCCATCAAATCAGACTGACATCTAAGGCTCTTGTGGAAATACTGTTGATTAAATACTCAACTTTTATGCAAAATTCCAAATACGCTTTTCTTTTCTAATTTCTGGCAACAGTTACTAAGTATAAGAGAGAGGAAATTGAAAACTTCCATCCCACTAGCAATAACAGCAAAGGGGACCTGAAATTTGCTGAATGAATTAAACATAACACAGATTACAATGTATTTTAATCATATTCCCATAAAATTAATGATGTTATGTCTGAAATTTGATGCTATCATCTATGCTGCCCGCTATTAGAAGGCAGAACTGAGCCCTTTCCTTGCCAAAACCCATTTCTCTAAGCATTTATGTCCAAGATGTTAAACCTAGTTTCACAAATGTCTATTATTTAAAACTCATCTACTACAAAGTACACCAAATAAATCTTTCTTAATGTGTGTTTTGCTAAAAAAAACGTTTCTTAGAATACTCTGTATTAGACTCCATCTCTGAGGGGCAGAGGTGTATTATTTTACTAACAGCTTTGAGAATTCTGCAATAAAAAATCTTTAAACTCTTTAGAACAGGACCTCTTCAATTTCTTTGACTCTTAAACCATTTGGTTGTATCATAGCTATTAGCATCTTGTAGATTACCATGGAACATGCTTTGGGAAAGACTGGCATAAACTGTATCTGGAACATGTCTTGGAGGGCTAAAATGTCTACATTTTGTGTCTGGATGCATTTATTACTCTTTATATTCACTCTATCTATTTTATGCTTGACCAAGTAGATAACAGAGTGTAAACACTGTCTCATTGGCCTGGGTCACTGCAGCAAGGGCACCGAGGCACTGGAAAAATGGAACCTGTATTCATGAAGGAATAATGCCTTCACTCTCAATTTTTATTTTGCTTAAGTAAGGTTTAAGTAAGAGCTGTTTAAGGAAGGTGTCTAACTAAGAGCTGGAGGTTTGCCTTGTGAGTGTGCTGTGGCAGAGGGGATTGAATGATCTGGCTGAGATTTGGTTCAGGCTACACAAGTCACTCCTAGGACTCCCTGATTCCTTAATGCCATCTATACGTGTACTGAACAGTTTAGTATTATCAGTAACTAATCAGGGGAAGTTAAGACACCAATTACCTGGAAGAAAAAGAATAAACTTTCAAGATCAGACATGGGAAATTCTCAGAGGTACCACAAATTAGAAACCTATATTTTGACCTTTAAAGTCATAGCAATGTTCAAGAATCTCTTTTTTTTTTCTTCTAAGATTTTATTTAAACTCAAGTTAGTTAACACATAGGGTAGTACTGGTTACAGGAGCAGAATTTAGTGATTCATTGCTTACATATAATACCCAGTGTTCATCACAACAAGTGCCCTCCTTAATACCTATCACCCATCTAGCCCATCCCCCCACCCACCTCCCCTTTAGCAACCCTTAATTTGTTCTCGGTAGTTAAGGGTCTCTTATGGTTGGCTTCCCTCTGTTTTTATCTTACTTTTCTCTTCCCTTCCCCTATGTTCATCTATTTTGTTTTTTTAAATTCCACAGATGAGTGAAATCACATGGTACTTGTCTTTCTCTGACTGACTTATTTTGCTTAGCATAATACACTCTAGTTTCAACCACATTGCTGCAAATGCCAAGATTTCACCCTTTTGATAGCTGACTAATATTCCATATTATATATGTATATGTATATATGTATATGTGTGTATGTGTAAATATGCCACGTATTCTTTATCCATTCATCAGCTGATGGACACTTGGGCTCTCTTGCCATAATTTTGCTATTATTGATAGTACTGCTATAAACATTGGGGTGCATGTGCCCCTTTGAATCAGTATTTTTGTATCCTTTGGATAAACACCTTGTAGTGCAATTGATGGGTCATAGGGTATTTCTGTTTTTAAATTCTTGAGGAACCTCCATATTGTTTTCCAGAGTGTCTGCCCCAATCTGCATTCTCACCAACAGTGTAAGAAGGTTCCCCTTTCTCTGCATCTTTGCCAACATATGTTATTTCCTGACTTATTAATTTCAGCCATCCTGACGAGTATGAGGCGGTATCTCACGGTGGTTTTGATTTGTATTTCCCTGATGTGGAGTAATGTTGAGCATTTTTTCATGTGTTTGTTGGTCATTTGTATATCTTCTTTGGAGAAGTGTCTGTTCATGTCTTCTGCCCATTTTTTGACTTGATTATTTGTTTTTTGGGTGTTGAGTTTGAGAAGTTCTTTATAGATCTTGAATACCAGCCCTTTATCTGTAGTGTCATTTGCAGATATCTTCTCCCATTCTGTGGTTTGCCTCTTTGTTTTGTTGACTGTTTTCTTTGCTGTGCAGAAGATTTTTACCTTGGTGCAATCCCAAAAGTTCATTTTTGCTTTTGTTTCCCTTGACTTTGGAGATGAAAGAAAGAAGTTGTGGCTTATGTTGAAGAAGTTACTGCCAATGTTCTCCTCTAGGATTTTGATAGATTCCTGCCTCACACTGAGGTCTTTCATCCATTTAGGGTTTATCTTTGTGTATGGTATAAGAGATTGGTCGAGTTTCATTCTTCTGTGTATAGCTGTCCAATTTTCCTAGCACCATTTATTGAAGAGACTGTCTTTTTTCCATTGGATATTTTTTCCTGCTTTGTTGAAGATTAGTTGACCATAGAGTTGAAGGTCCACATCTGGGCTCTCTATTCTGTTCCATTGGTCTATGTGTCTGTTTTTGTGCCAGTACCATGCTGTCTTGGTGATGAGATCTTTGTAATATAGCTTGATATCAAGCAATGTGATATCCCCAGCTTTGTTTTTCTTTTTCAACATTTCTTTAGTGATTCAGGGTCTTTTCCAGTTCCATACAAATTTTATGATTGTTTGTTCCAGCTCTTTGAAAAATGCCATTGGTATTTTGATCAGGATGATGTTGGGAGATTTTTAATTACTGATTCAATTTCTTTGCTGGTTATGGGTCTGTTGAAATTTTCCATTTCTTTCTGTTTCAGTTTTGGCAATTTATATGTTTCTAGGAATTTATCTATTTCTTCCAGATTGTCCAATTTGTTGGCATTCAATTGCTCATAATATTCTCCTGTAATTGTATTTCTGTGGTGTTGATTGTAATCTTGCCTCTTTCATTCATGATTTTATTTATTTGGGTCCTTTCTCTTTTCTTTTTGATAAGTCTGGCTCAGTGTTTATCAATATTGTTAATTCTTCCAAAGATCTAGCGACTTGTGTTGATCTGTTATACTGTTTTTTTTTTAATATTTTATTTATTTATTTGAGAGAGAGACAGTGAGAGAGAGCATGAGTGAGGAGAAGGTCAGAGGGAGAAGCAGACTCCCCGTGGAGCTGGGAGCCTGATGTGGGACTCGATCCTGGGACTCCAGGATCATGACCTGAGCTGAAGGCAGTTGCTTAACCAACTGAGCCACCCAGGCGCCCCTATACTGGGTTTTATAAATTTCTATATCATTGATTTCTGCTCTAATCTTTTTTTTTTAAAGATTTTATTTATTTATTTGACAGAGAGAGATCACAAGTAGGCAGAGAGGCAGGCAGAGAGAGGAAGGGAAGCAGGCTCCCTGCTGAGCAGAGAGCCCGATGCGGGGCTCGATCCCAGAACCCTGAGATCATGACCTGAGCCAAAGGCAGAGGCTTTAACCCACTGAGCCACCCAGGCGCCCCTGCTCTAATCTTTATTATTTATCTTCTTCTGCTGGGTTTAGGATTTATTTGCTGTTCTTTTTCCAGCTCCTTTAGGTATAAAGTTAGGTTCTATATTTGAGACTTTTCTTTTTTTTTTATTTTTTTTTATAAACATATAATGTATTATTAGCCCCAGGGGTACAGGTCTGTAAATCGCCAGGTTTACACACTTCACAGCACTCACCATATCACATACCCTCCCCAATGTCCATAACCCCACCACCCTCTCCCTACCCCCCACCCCCAGTCACCCTCAGTTTGTTTTGTGACAGTAAGAGTCTCTTATGGATTGTCTCCCTCCTGATCCCCTCTTGTTTCATTTATTCTTTTCCTACCCCCTAAACCCCCCACGATGCATCTCCACTTCCTCACATCAGGGAGATCATATGATAGTTGTCTTTGAGACTTTTCTTGAGGAAGGCCTGTATTGCTATATACTGCCCTCTTACGACTGCCTTTGCTGCATCCCAACGATTTGGGACTATAGTGTTTTTCATTTTCATTTGCTACCATGATTTTTTTAAATTTCATCTTTAATTTCCTTGTTAACCCACTCATTCTGTAGTAGGATGTTCCTTAACCTCCATTTGTGATCTTTTCAAATTTTTTCTTATGGTTGACTTTAAGTTTAATAGCACTGTAGTATGAAAATCTGCATGGTATGATCTCCATCTTTTTGTACTTGCTGAGGTCCAATTTGTGAACCAATATCTGATTTGTTCTGGAGTATGTTCCATGTGCATTATAAAGAATGAATATCTGCCACTTTAGGATGAAATGCTCTGAATATACCTGCTAAGTCTGCTCCAGAGTTTCATTCAAAGCTATTATTTACTTGTGGATCTTCCACTTAGATGATCTGTCCATTGCTATGAGTGGGGTATTAAAATGGCCTACTATTATTACATTATTATCAGTGAGTTAATTGGTTTATATAGTTGACTGCTCCCAAGTTGGGGGCATAAATATTTGCAATTGTTAGATCTTCTTGTTGGATAGACCTCTTTATTATAATACAGTGACCTTCTTCATCTCTTATTACAGTCTTCAATTTAAAATCAAGTTTGCCTGGTATAAGGATGCCAACTCCAGCTTTCTTTTGATGTCCATTAGCATGATAAATGGTTCTCCACCTCCTCACTTTCAATCTGGAGGTGGCTTTGAGTCTATGAGTCTCTTATAAGCAGCATATCAATGGGTTTTAATTTTTTAATCCATTCTCACCCTACGTCTCTTAATTGGGACAATTAGTCCATTTATACTCAGAGTAATTATTTATAGATATGAATTTAGTGCCACTGTATTACCTGTGAAGTTGCCATTCCTGTAGGTTGTCTCTTTTCATTCTAGTCTTTGTTGCCTTTGGTTTATCTTTCTCAGTCCAAGAGTCCCTTTTAATATCTTTTGCAGAGCTAGTTTGGTGTTCACGATCTCCTTTAGTTTTTGCTTGTTTCAGAAACTCTTTATTTCTCCTTCTATTTTGAATGATAGCCTTGCTGGATATAGTATTCTTGGCTGCATCTTTTTTTTCCCATACAGCACATTGAATATATCATGTCACTCTCTTCTGGTCTGCTAAGTTTCTGTGGACAGATCTGCTACTAACCTTATATCTACCCTTGTGGGTTAAGGACATTTTGTCTCTCACTGTTTTCAGAATTCTCATTTTCTATGATATTTCTTGGTGTTGACCTTTTTGGTTTGGTAAGCAACTCCAGCCTCCACTCTCTCTCCTCCTCTCTCCCTCTCTTTCTGTCTTCTCTCTGTGAAGAGGGCTTCCTTCCCTCCATGGCACTACAGCTTTTCTCTCCCCCAATTCATATCTCCAAATCTCACATCTTTCATGTTCTCTCCCTCTAATTGTTCAGATTATTTTCTTAACCTTCAGATCAATTTCCTAGTTACTCAAAATGATTTGCTTTTTGATCTAGCTATGTTCAAGTGATGAAGTAAGTTCAGGGTCTCCCTACTACTCTGCCATCTTAAGTCTCTCCCGAGGAACCTCTTAAACTTGAATTTCCCATGGTGGCTTATTTCAGAACACAAACTGCATTTTCAGAAGTCAAAGTTATTTCAAAATTGGGCCATACTTCAAAGTGAAAATTCTGAACCAGGCTCGAGAATGAAATATTGCTTTCTGCAAGTGTGTCACTTCTGTGAGCCAACATGGGTAAAGTTGGCATCTGTTTCACTGAACCATAAATCATTCTAAAGAGTCTGGGTAATATTTGTTAGTAACCTTCTAGAAGGTTCCTTTTTCATGGCCAAGCAAGAAGCCAGGTGTTTCAGCTGCTTGTTTTGGCTGAGATTTTATATCCACCACTGGGTAAAATGTCCACAATTATAAACAACAGAACATTGGTCAGCCTCATTAAGAGTTGGGGAAAGGACTCCAACAGCAAGAAGCCCAGGTCCATATAACCATCTTTATCAATATCAAACAAATATCAAACAAAAAAAATCATTTATCAAACAAAAACCCCCATCCTTATCCACCAATAAAGAGGAAAAATTATTATATGTATATAAATATGTAAGTATTAAACAAATATGCTATTATTAAATATTTCTTACAGAATATGGGAAACTGGATCCTAGGAAAGGAAATGAGACCTGAGGGACATACTCAAATCATCTATATATCAATCACAGGCAATATGATTGCACTCTATCTGGAAGTCACTGTTGTAAATGCTTTACTTTTATAAATTCATTAAGTCCTCAAAACAAGTGCTTCCCAAATTTAACATGCATAGGAGTCATCTGGGGATCTCTGTCAAGGTCAGATGCTGATTCAGCAGGTGGGAGGTGGGGACCAATATTCTGCATTGGCTCTCAGCTGATGCCTGTGCTGATTCTCAGATTACATTTTGAGTTCCAGCTCCATGAGGTGGGACTAGTGCTGCTTGTACATTTCATGTAAGATGACACCACAGAATGGAGAGGTTATACAACTTGCCCAAATGACATCTCTTATATACCACAGAACCAGGTGTGGAGTTCAAGCTATTCATGTTGTTGACCCCCTCTCTGTCTCCATGACTGTGTGTAACAGCAGCAGTTCCTTTACATACTCTGTATTGTTTCACTAATCATATTTGTATAACAAAAACATAAAACAGAAGAAAGAAAAAAATTCAACCAAAATTTAATTTTAAAAATTTGGCATAACTACTTTATCTTCATGATCAATAAATCTAACTTTTACTTTTCCTCCTTTCCTGCTTTAATTTACCACTTATTTTCACAGTGTCTACTTAGCTCTTATCATTTTAATGTATAATTGCTGAATAATACACTATCAAGTTAATTAATCATAATTTACGCAGCTGGTCACAACTGTTAACCCTCCAGATGTATTGTATTTTTTTTTTAAGTGTCAACAGGCCGAAAGTATTCATTCTATGTTGAAACAGAGGAAGTGAAGATGTTAATAGTCTGGAAATTTCCCCTGAGGAGAATTATGATGAGCCCAATAGCAACTCTTTAGATTTTAGGAATATTATTTCTTTGATTAGAGGGTAAGATTTCAAGTGTATATATTAAATTGAAAAAAACTTTGCAACTGATTTTCAAGAAACATTCAATACTTCACATTTTTAGTTACCTATATGTAAAAAGTTAATACTCTAGAAATCACAAACTATTTTTTTTAAGATTTTATTTATTTATTTGACAGAGTGAGAGAGATCACAAGTAGGTGGAGAGGCAGGCAGAGAGAGAGGGGGGAGCAGGCTCCCCCCTGAGCAGAGAGCTCAATGCAGGGCTCGATCCCAGGACCCTGAGATCATGACCTGAGCCAAAGGCAGAGGTTTTAACCCACTAAGCCACCCAAGTGCCCACAATCAACAGTTTTTACCTGAAGCTGGAGTCACAAGAAGTTTGTAGCCACCAAATTTCCCTCTTGGAGCCTTCCATGAAATCTGTATACTGTCATGAGATAATACGTTGTATCTTAACCGTGTCGGTGGAGCCACTGCAAAAGGAGAAACAAAAATCGTTTAAACGTTGAAACATTTAAGCTGCCATTAGTTGAAGAGTCAACATAATGAAATCAAAACACATGACTTCATCAGCCTCAAAATATGCTCTTTCTATAACCCCATTAATGAATCGATGAGTTTTCACAATGATACAAACCCAAGAACATCTGTTTCTTACTCAAGAGATAAGCATTTATCAAATAGTACTTACCTTACGACAAAGACCTATGACTCAGGGTTAAAATGTAATACTCTAGTCTAGTTTAAATTGAAGCCAATCTTGTAAAATGCATTCATTATGTTACAAGGATGATTTTTTTTTCCAACTTGGAACATATAAGCTTTTTATAATCTACTCTACTGGGACCTGTTTTATGCCTTTAGGTTTTTCACTTTAGTAATCCAATATTTTTAATGATAAGGTCATTTAAGAAGGCGATCATGGACGTATTATAGTATTAAGACCTTCATTTAAAAAACAGTTGAGAAAGAGATTATAAAGGACCAAAAGAAAAAGGATCAAATCAAAGATAATTAGGTTTTATAAAGTCTGATCCATTCTTAAAATGTAGCTGATTTGTATCTTTCAGAAAGATACACAACATACGCTCATGAGTCGTCCTAGGACACTTAATCTTTTCTGATAGTTCACAAAATGGATAGGTCTATATTACTTCTTGTGTATGTCATTCAAACTTCAAAACATGTTTTTGGAAACCTAAATCAGTGCTCCAGAATTTCACATAAAATAGTTTAAGAAGATTTTAATTTACATAATATTGAAATAGTTTGTCAAAAAAGAAAAGCTTACATGTAACAGAAAAGTTCTTACTGCCCACTCTTATACCCTCCCTTTCTTTCTCACTATAGGAAACAGAAATAGGGGGAGGAAACAGACATTCTCCTTAACAGGTATGTAGCACAATATGGGGTTTGGGCATTCCAGTTCTGTCACTTATTAGATAAAGAAACTTGAGTGATTCCTCCTTCCAAAACTTTATTTTTAGAAAAAGTGATCTGTAAATATTTGCTCCTCCTGCTTTTACTTCACCTAAGGGGTGATCTTAAAAGCTCATTTGAGGGGCGCCTGGGTGGCTCAGTGGGTTAAAGCCTCTGCCTTCGGCTCAGGTCATGATCCCAGGGTCCTGGGATCGAGCCCCGCATCGGACTCTTTGCGCTGCATGGGGCCTGCTTCCTCCTCTCTCTCTGCCTGCCTCTCTGCCTACTTGTGTCTGTCAAATAAATAAATAAAATTTAAAAAAAAAAACAACTCATTTGATTCTCACAAAAAATACAGTGCCATCACAATTTTACATATAAAGAAGCCAAAGAGAAGCTAGACACTTGCCCAAGTTCACATACTGGTGAATGACAATCCCTGACCTCAAGTGAGATGCTCTGTTTCTTTGGCAGAAAAGCCACATTAAGAGGGCATCCTTCATGGAGATAGGGAAATGAGTAACTGACTCCTTGCAAGTCAGCTCAACTTTTACTACCTCTCAGTAGAGAATGTTAGCAATTCAAAACAAAAAACATTAGCTTCCCATTCTCAGTTTGACATGAATGGAAGAAAGAGTTGACATTTCTCTTGCTTATGGAAAAATATGGATTTCTTTTTTTTTTTTTAAGATTTTATTTATTTATTTGACAGACAGAGATCACAAGTAGGCAGAGAGGCAGGCAGAGGGGGGTGGGGAAGCAGGCTCCCCGAGGAGCAGAGAGCCTGATGCGGGGCTCGATCCCAGGACCCTGGGATCATGACCTGAGCTGAAGGCAGAGGCTTTAACCCACTGAGCCACCCAGGCACCCCATGGATTTCTCATAAGAATAACTATTTTGAAATTCAAGAAGAGGAACCTAACATTTGGATGAACAGGAAAACTATTACCATTTTGCTTAGTCTGGAAATTGGTGAGAATAACCTACTTATAAGTAGGCTCTTTAAAAACAAAATATTTTATTCATTTATTTGACAGAGAGAAAGAGCACGCAAGGAGGGGGAGCAGCAGGCAGAGAGAGAGGGAGAAGCAGGCTCCCGATAAGCAGGGAGCCCAATGTGGGGCTCAATCCTAGTACCTTGGGATCAAGACCTGAGCCAAAGGCAGAAGCTTACCTGCCTAAGCCACCCAGGCGCCCCCATAGGTAGGCTTTTATTACTTATGGAAAAAATTTAAAGCAAGAATTAAGCAATTTTAAACAATATATCCAGTTTCTCGGCCAAATCTTGCCAGTGGGCTGGTAGACGTCATTGGCCAAGTTTATTACAAAGTTCTGCATGAATGCCCAGGTGAAAGACAGTGCACATTCCTGGGAACCATCAAGTGGAGAAGTACGATAAGGAGGATGGAGGCCTCAGTCTAGACCGTTCGTTGCAAGAGGATCGACCAATTAGGTCAGTTCCCCAGGTGTGCTGACTTCTCAAGGAGGGCATACAAGTCAACAACATTGAGAATTCCCAAGTTCAAGATTAGATATCTTTACAACTTCTGCTGACTTCTCAAGGAGGGCATACAAGTCAACAACATTGAGAATTCCCCAGTTCAAGATTAGATATCTTTACAACGTTTTCTACCCAGGCTACTATTCTTTAAAGATTTTATTTATTTATTTGAGAGAGAGATGGGGGAAGAGAGAGAGGTAGCCACCAGACTACCGTTCTTTAGATGTGGTATGAGTTTATAGCCCTGCCACATTTTTGAAGTCACTAACCATAGCCTTCTGAACTCCCAGGAGAAAGTGATGAGGATAACAATGAGCATGCTCTGATCCCATGGATCATGTCCAGATAATACAGATGGGGCTCCAGACACAGAGAGGCACTGGTTTCCGTTGAGCTACTCATGGAAACATAGCATGAAGCAAATGCAACCACTAAATCCATCAGTGTCCAACTTTTAAAATCATTTACAAATAATGCATGTGACTACAGTCCCATTACGGCTGCTAGCAAAAAGGACCACCACCCTTCTCTTTTATCAACAGACCACATCTACTACCTATATTGTTATATAAGCAAAAATACCCTCACAATCGGTAAAAGAAAATCTTGGTTAGACACAAAATTCACATTTCCTTTGGGTTTTTGCCTTTAGGGGGAAAAGAGTGAACATAAAAAAATGCTAGTTAAGGGGCACCTGGGTGGCTCAGGTCATGATCTCAGGGTCTTGGGATCAAGCAGGGAGCCTGCTTCCCCCTCTCTCTCTGCCTGCCTCTCTGCCTACTTGTGATCTCTGTCTGTCAAATAAATAAATAAAATCTTTTTAAAAAATGCTAGTTAAGAAAGAAGGAGTCATGAGGTCATAGTTTCGAACTTCAAAGTTAACTCCTTTTTCTCTGTATGGAAGAAAGACACTGGGACTTGCATCAGGGCAAGGGTAGCCAAGATCGATAGAAACACTGTAAATGCAGTTCAGAAATCACTGCTCTTACTGCATGAAGTAAAAAGTTGGATATATTTGATGTTAGACCCATGATTTTTCTTTTTACGAGCACAAAGAGATGATTCTATACATACATATAACTCCCAGTAATAATTACAAATGCTGTTGTGAATTTGACTCAGAATTTACTTCATGTTAGTTAAAATCCTAAGCTTTTTAAGAAGACAAAAAAAAAAAAGTGTAAAATTTGATTTCTAACCCACACTAAGAACCCAGGGCAACTCATTCCTTGCATGGTGAAGCCAGGCTTCCTGTGTGGGATTGGGCCAAACACAACATTTGTGAATATATGTATTTCATCCCAAAGGGGAATTGAGGAGGAAGAATGGGCACAGTCCATTCTTTATTTTCCTCTCTCCTGAAGGGTTAAGCTTGTTACTGAAAGTATAGTTTTGTTGTGTTATGGGTTTTGTTTTTTGGGGTTTTTTTTTTTGAGAAGGAAGTTTTTTAAACTCCCAAATTTCACTACAATTATTCTCATAGAAAACAAATCTTGTAGGCAGAAAATGAATGTTTACATGATTTATTGAAGCCTCACTGTTATCCATAGGCATTTGGGAAATGTTATTTCATAATGTGACTATTCAAGGGCTAATTTTCCATCCTTCCTTCCTTCCCTTCCTTCTTCCTTCCCTCTCCCCCCTTCTCTTTCTTTTCTCCTTTCTTCCTTTCCTTTTTCCTTTCTTTCACTCCAATTCAACAACGGAAATCTTGCTGTTTCTTTTCTTTTTAGAGAGAGCATGCGCATGTGTGTTGTGGGGGAGGGCCAAGAAGGGCAGAGGGAAAGGGAGAGGGAGAGGAAGAGAGAATCTTAAGCAGGCTCCATGGCCAGTGCAGAGCTCAACGTGGGGCTTGATCTCACCACCCCGAGATCATAACCTGAACTGAAATCAAGAGTTGGTTGCTCAATTGACTCAGCCAGCAGGCTCCCCCAAAGATTTATTTCAATTAAAATAGTTCCATTAATTTCCTGAGACACTACTTTTTCTACAGGAACACTGAAATGAAGATCCCTTCTTCACTACCCATGATCACCACCTGTCTGTCTGCCTTCTCTGTACCACCCTGGGTTCTTCCCCAGAACAATACTCCCTCTGTACCGCAGGGGGCCTTGGCTGTGCTATCAATCAGCCATACTCCCCTGGCTGAGAACCTGAAACTTGTGTCCAGCAATGGAAGGAAGGAAAATAGCCCATCAATTTCATTGCAATAACATGCCCTAAAAAAATGGTCAGTTTCCTAGAATTTTATCCAGTATCCACAGTGTTCTTGGAGTCCCATCCTTTTCAAAGCTTAATTTAACTTTTACTTTAATGATATGAGCTACTTTGTTACCTACCAGTAAATACTTTCTTTCTTTCTTTCTCTTTTTTTTTTTTTTGCTTCAATGGGCCAGAAAATGTTTCTTCTTTTTGCATCCAAAAACCTCCGACTGATCAAGATGGAGTAGCATGGGCAGTGAAAATGTGTTCTCTTTCAAAGTATCAATAGAGCAACCTCTTCTATTTATTAAGTAAATGACCTTTAAGCGGGAGGGAAGTATTTGGTTTATTTTTCCAAAGGATCTAAAAACAGCCAAACAAACAACAAAAACCTTAGCTTTTTATCTCAGTTATTTTTCAATTAAATGCACTGCCCGGGGCGCCGGCGTGGCTCAGTTGGTTAAGGGTGGACTCCTGATTTTGGCTCGGGTCATGAGCTCAGGGTCCTGGGACCCAGCCCTGAACTGGGCTCTGCTCAGCGGGAAGTCTGCTTGAGGATTTCTCTCCCTCTGCCCCTCCCCTCTCTCCTTCTCTCTCAAATAAATAAATGAATCTTAAAAAAAAAAAATAAATGCATTGCCCAATGTTCTATAAATAGAAGAACTTAAAATATTAAAGAAAGTCACTGTGGGATATACTGGGATGGGGAGGTTCTTTTTGTCTTACTTAGAACCTACTATGTTTCATTTGATGACCCATTATAAAGATGCTGAAAAGAGCAGTAAAGAAAATATTCTCCACTGTCCAAACATGTATGATGACTACTAACAACAAAACATATGTGTAAATTTCTTAACACAGAGCTCTTTATAAAGTTACATTTAGCCTTGATGCGAAGTCTCTAGTTTTATATGCTTTGAGGTGTTTAAATGATAGTTACTTTACCTTCAGTGGTTTCTGCTTATAACGATCCAAAACAAATTTTGCTGGAACCCAGGGCAGACTTACTATGAAATACTGAGAAAGTCTTAGACCCACCATTCTTTCATGTAATATACTTTTCCCCCCCTTACAGCCAACACAACAATATGTTTTCTGTGTTCCAGTTCATTTAGCAACTTGTCTTAAAAAGAAGATGCTGGAATAAGCTAGGTATAAACAACTATTTTTAAGCCAATGTGGGTTCACATTCTCTGGAGAGGGAAAGTTCTTCAGAAAGAATTACTTAGAGACTAAGTGGTAAAACACATTCTGTTGATCAAGCTATTTAGGAGGGGAAAGTTAATTTCCTACATGCCTTTTAATACAGATGGTATTAGCTGCTTACAATAACAGGAATGTATTATCTTACACTTCTGGGGGTCAGAAGCCTGGAACGGGTCTCGCTGGGCTAAAACCGAAGTGTAGGTAGGGTTGCATGCCCTTTTGGAGGCTCTCAGAGATGATCCATTTTCCTGCCTTTTCCAGGTTCTAGAGGACTCCAGCAGTCCTTGACTTGAGTCCCCTTTCCATCTTCAAAGCCATCAATAGCCTTGGCTAAGTCTTTCTTACATGACTTTCACTCTGGCATTCATTCCTCTGCCTCCCTCTTCCATTATTTAAGACCCCCATGATTGGGTCCAAATTGGACCCACCGAGGTAATCCAGGATAATCTCCCTATCTTAAAGTCAGCTGATTAACAGCTTTCATCCCATCAGCAATCTTAATTTCCCCTTTGCCATTTAATTTGGCATATTTACCAGCTCTGGAAATTAGGATGTGTGTATTGTTGCGAGCATATTATTCTGCCTACCCCACCGGCCTTTTCTTTTCATGTTGTGAATAAATGTGACTCCAAAATGTCTCTAAGAATATAAAGTTTGAGTAATTAGTGTCAGCTAGCAAGTGAACGCACCTGCCATTAGCGAAATACTGTATTGAATGTCAAACACATTCACATGTGACTTCACAAATTAGTGTCAGAATTGGCCAACCCACAGGAACTCACTCCTATGTCTGCTTTAAAAGTAGAAAATCAAGGGCACCTGACTGGCTCAGTCAAAAGAGCTTGTGACTCTTGATCTTGGGGTCGTGAGTTTGAGCCCCACATTGGGTGTAGAGATTACTTAAAAATAAATAAACTTGAAAAAAATTAACAGTAGAAAATCAACCACAGGCTTCTGGATGGCTAAGTGTGTAGAGTGTGCAACTCTTGACCTCGGGGTTATAAATCTAAGCTCCACGTTGGGTATAGAGACTACTTAAAATTTTCAAAAATCTTAAAAAAAAAACAAAGCAGAAAATCAATCAAACAAAGCAATTTACATTCTTTATTCTCTGCTGACACCATGAATGGTGTCCTGGGAGATAGAAATAAGATTCAGTTTCTCAAATGTCTTACATACTTTCCTAAAGGCCAAAGAAGTCAATGACATCTGAAGCCTTTTCTTACTAGGATTTCCTCCCACATTTGCCTGCCATCTTCCTTCTTCAGAGTTTCTCCAGCCTTCACTTCTAGGCCACTACATTCCCTTGACCCTCTTTACAATTGCTTTTTTGACAATTTCAATTATCTTTTTTCTTTCTTTAACTTCTTCTTTTTTTTCTTTTCTTAAGATTTTGTTTATTTATTTGACAGGCAGAGAGGCAGGCAGAGAAAGAGGAGGGGAAGCAGGCTCCCTGCTGAGCAGAGAGCCCGACACGGGGCTTGATCCCAGGACCCTGGGATCATGACCTGAGCCAAAGGCAGAGGCTTTAACCCACTGAGCCACCCAGGCGCCCCTCTTTCTTTAACTTCTTAACTGTTGATGTCTGCCATATTTCATCCTTACTTCTCTCCATCAGGCCATGTCTTTTTGGCTCACCTCTGAGACCTCAAAGGTCCCTATCAGTTAACCTCCAAGCACAAAGCAATTCAGATACATTTCCTACTCTCATCTCTTTCATCTAAGCTCCAGACCATCCACTGAACACCAGACATCTTGTCCTAAATGTTCCACAAGCACTTGAGGCTCCATATATGTGTGTAAGATGGGCCTCATCTTCTTCTTAAATTTGCTTCATTGCTTATTCTTTTATTTCTTTAAAGATTTATTTATTTGAGAGGGGGGCGAGGAGTGAATGCACAAGCAGGGGGATGGGCAGAGGAAGAGAATCTCAAGCAGATTCCCCACTAACCATGGAGCCCGAAGCAGGGCTTGATCTCATGACTCTGAGCTCATGACCTGAGCCAAAATCAAGAGTCAGACGCTTATTCCTTTATTAATCTCCTCAACAAATGTATACTATGACTGAGGCATTGTTCTGTATCAGAGATACAGACACTAAGGAGAGAACTACTGTTTTAACAAGCGTGGGTAAACAAACAACCATGACACAAAGATACAAAAGTAACAATAACAGGGGTCAAAATTAAAGGCCCCATCTCCTCACTTCTCCAGCAAAAAGACTTAGAGTCATCTCTGGCCTTTCCCTTTCACAACTCCCTCCACCTCTGATCAGAAAACAAACTCTATCACTTCTACCTCTGAAATGTTTCTTGGACTCATTCTCTTCTCTCTATTCTTCTATCCAGTTCAGGGCCCCAACAGTTACTTCTCAGAGAAGTCAATGTAATCTTCTAATGGTCTCTTTTACTTTACTTATTCCCTAAGCCCCTATAGGTCACAAATACGAGCATCATCGACATGGCTGTCAGAATCTCTTTTAAAAAAAGGAGCTGTTTAAAATTCCCCACAATCTGGCTCTAGTAGACCTTTCCATCTTTGTCTTTTGCTACACCCATCAACTCCCACCCCACAAAAGCTTGCATGGTGATTTATCTGCCTAGACCCTGTCTCCTCAGTAGCAGTAAGCTCCTGGAAGACAAAGAGTGAAGTCTTACTCACCTTGTATCCTGAACCTAACACACAGAATGTGCCCCATAAATATTCACTTAAAATGGAATTTGGCCAACAATGTGTATCTGGTCGATGGCACCCCTGAAAGTATCCCAGAAGGGCTCTCTGTATGATCAACCCACAAAAGACCATTTCTGAACCAAGTTAGACTAAGATGGCCGCTCTGAAGGGCTTTGTGATTTGCCTGCCCTGTGTTCCAAAGGTCTTATGTCTGGAATCCCACAGTTTAGATGTTAAGTTATCTGGGATTTCTAATTATCACTTCCAAAAGCATTCTTGTATTAATGTAAATAGAGCAAGCAGAATTGATCTGTCCAACTGTTTCCTATGTGTTGCTTGAAGAGTTGGAAAGATAGCTTTAACACTATTTGAACATACAAAGGGTCAATTCCATGCTTTTCCAAACAAGCATGCCTCACTTTGAGGAAGCAGGGTGTGGTGGGTCTTAACATTTGACTTCTCTGTAACTGTAAATTCCAAGCCTTAGACATTAACACTCCTAAAATAACTTTCTTTATCACATGTAGATTTCCTTGCTAAGCCGATGAATGACAATTTCAGCACCAACATTTCTGTTTCTGCAAGATTATCTTGTTTACCTAGTAATGGAGTTTTCCTTACTTATACATGTTTTACACTGATTTCAGAGGTCAGCATGCTTTTTTTTGCAAAAGTCTAGATAATAAATATTTCAGGCTTTGTGGCCTATACAGTCTCTGCCACAACCACTCGACTACCCGCAGGGTGAAAGCACCCACAGACATATGTAAACACATGTCTGCGTTCCAATAAAACTTTAATTACAAAAACAAGCAGTGGGTCAGATTTGGCCCACGAGTTGGTAGTTCAGAAACTCCTAACACACTTTATAAAAATGAGTGGAAATTGAGAATAAAAGTGCCAGATCCCAGTAATACAGAGAGTAGATTTCAAAAACAAGCTCAACAAAAACAAAACCAGAAATCACCGGAAATGCTTATTAAAATGGCATATTAGCTGCCTACGTCAGGCTTTTAGTAACCTTTATACCATGTGCTAGTTTTATCATTAACAAAATGATAAACATCAGGTAGGAAGTGGCAGACATATTTTGTAGACCCTCTATTTAAGAGACAAGGCATGACTGTGGTACCTACATACACCCATTATAGCTCTTCACTAATGGAACTGATTTTGCAGTGTGCAAACTCGACTTTTCCTAATGAAATCTGCACAGCCTCTTCAGAAGCATGTGAAGAATGAGCTGTTTAACAAACCACCACAAAATTACTATGCTCAGTCATTGGTGCGGTCTTAACCCTCATCAAAGTTGTGGCACATTTCTACAAAGTAAACAGCCAGGGAAACTGAGTAACATATGACCTTGCCTAGAAACACAGTAGAACCAGTGAAACACTATTAGGGTAAATAAAATAAAAAATAATAATCAGAACCAATATAGCTAGAGTCCCAGACCCTAATGATTATCTTAGAGTTTTGCATTACCTTGACCCTGGACAATGGTGGAAAAAGAAGCAACCGCCAGCAGAGCTGGAAACAGCCAGTGGTGCATGTTGCACTGAGAAATCTTCATTTTATCCTCTGCTTTTCACATGGGACGCAGCAGCCGTCCTGGAAATAGAGAGCACAGGAAGATCTTGAGATGCCTGAAAATGAAGCAAAGGTAGTCATTCAGGACAGGCAAACAAGCCAACTTGGATTAGTAATGTCAGGAAATCATTCATTCCCTAGGGCACCATATATGTCACTCTGAAATACAAACTGATAAAAGAAAAATTTTTGAGAAGATGCTGCAAATGGAGAGAATGATCTGAAATATTTAGGGAGGACGTTGACAGTCGTCTGTGAATCTTTGTAAGGCATACACTGCATGGTGGATTGTCCAAATGGATCAATTCCAAGAGTTTACCTGAAATGAGTATTGTCATCAGACACTCACAATTTCCTTGACAGTAATGTACTCCTCCAGGATTTTTCACATAAACTTCAAAGTCCTACTGTTGCCTTCTATTGCCTACAAAGTAAAGGTGATATATGGGACCTTCCCTCTGGTAATCAAAAAGAATTTGAAGAATCACTCTATGCTAGTGTGAAATCACTATTCTGCTTTTATTCTTCTGGGCTGGCAAAACCATAATCCTCTCATCTTTTCTTGTAACTTTTTTTCCTTTCATGTGTGAATCTAAAAACAAGCCCAAGGTTTTCTTTTTCACGAGGAGATCAATGAGAGAAAAACTGTAAGCAAAAGAGAAAGAGAAGGAAAGGGGGGGAAAGATAGGAAAGGGATAAAAGGGAGGGAAGAAAAGAAACATGGAGAGAGAAGGAAGGGTGACTGGTTGGTATTACTTTACAAGGCCAAGGTCTCCATTGTTGACCACAACTCTATTATAAGCCATTACCGAGGAGAAATTCTGAGTCCTTTCACAGAGAGTAAAAAGACATCTCAAAAATTTTCTTCTACCAGGACATTTTTTCATTTGTATATTCATTCATTCATTCATTCATTCATTCTCCAATATTGTTTCACAGAGGATGAGGAAAATTTCAGATAAATAGCATAATGTTTTTAGTATGTCCCCCGTGATATTTGGGACATATTTAAGTATAAAATTTATTAACAGAGTTGTGTCATCTCTCAACTTAAAACATATCTTTCTTGGTTATAGCCCCATCATCAGTATTAAAGTGCTGTGTTTCTGACTTCTCCTCTCCCTCCAGAATGGAGAACTTATATATTTGTCCACTCTGCATTTTTTAATAAATTTTTTATAAACATATAATGTATTATTAGCCCCAGGGGTTCAGGTCTGTGAATCACCAGGTTTACACACTTCACAGCACTCACCATAGCACATACCCTCCCCAATGTCCATAACCCCACCACCCTCTCCCTACCCTCCTACCCCCGCAACCCTCAGTTTGTATTGTGACATTAAGAGTCTCTTTTGGGGGACGCCTGGGTGGCTCAGAGGGTTAAGCCTCTGCCTTCGGCTCAGGTCATGATCTCAGGGTCCTGAGATCGAGTCCTGCATCGGGTTCTCTGCTCGGCGGGGAGCCTGCTTCCCCACCCCCTCTCTCTGCCTGCCTCTCTGCCTACTTGTGATCTCTCTCTGTGTCAAATAAATAAATAAAATCTTAAAAAAAAAAAAAAGGAGTCTCTTTTGGTTTGTCTCCCTCCCGATCCCATCGTGTTCCATTTATTCTTTTCCTATCCCCCAAACCCCCCACGTTGCATCTCCACTTCCTCATATCAGGGAGACCATATGATAGTTGTCTTTCTCCGATTGACTTATTTCACTAAGCATAATACCCTCTAGTTCCATCCACGTCGTCGCAAATGACAAGATTTCATTTCTTTTGATGGCTGCATAGTATTCCATTGTGTATATATACCATATCTTCTTTATCCATTCATCTGTTGATGGACATCTAGGTTCCTTCCATAGTTTGGCTATTGGGGACATTGTTGCTATAAACATTCGGGTGCACATGCCCCTTCGGATCACTACATTCTGCATTTTTTTTTGAGAACAGTCTTTTTTTACTTGTTAATATTATGGGTTTTTTATGTATTTATTTTTGCACTTATTATCAGGAATTGCTTCTTTTTATTTTTCTGCTTTTATTGTTTTATTTGGTTTTCATTGTTCTTTGTAATTTTTTTCTTAAATCTTTAATTAATGTAATACTATTCTTTATTTGAGGCCATTAATTTTCCTCTGAATATGTTTTGGCCACATCATGTATGTTTTAATTTCTTTTTCTTTTTTTTTTTTATTTACTTGATACACAGAGATCACAAGTAGGCAGAGAGACAGGCAGAGAGAGAGGAGGAAGCAAGCTCCCCCGCCGAGCAGAGAGCCCAATGTGGGGCTCAATCCCAGGACCCTGGGATCATGACCTGAGCCGAAGGCAGAGGCTTGACCCACTGAGCCACCCAGGTGCCCCTTTAATTTCTTTTTTAACTGAATATGCTTTGGCCACATCATGTATGTTTTAATTTCTTTTTTAACTGAAGAGTTATCTCAGCGAATGCAGCAAAGTGTGTCTGTGAACTCTCAAACCAATATGACTGATACACTTAAACCTCTGAGATCCTGGTGTTATTTCAGAATAATACAGTGTCTCCAGAGAAATAAATAACTGTCTTTCCTTCAAGCAATCATTCAAAAAAAATATTTTTGGCAAGTACTTTTTTCATAAACCTAATGACGGTCTTGCGTGCAACTCTTTTGCCTTGCCAGTTAAAGGGAGATCTGTAAGCTCTGATAATCATATAAATAATAGAGTTAAAGTTCTATCATAAAAATTAAAGAAGGTACTCAATTGTATCTAGAGACTCAAAAAAATCTTCCCCTATCAGCCTACCATAGTTCCCAAATGCTAGTTACAAAAGAATATATCCATGGATTAAGACATTCACATACTGGCCACTCCTTAAAATTCCTAATAGAAGAAGCAATACATTCAGTGTCTATCCTAAGAGAATAAGCAACACATTAAGGGATTAGCATATGTATTTATTTTATATATATTGAGCATTTCAGATTAGTAAACCAACCATTTGTCACAGCATAGAGGAAACTGGACAAACGGTGAATACATTTTGATGAATTAAAGAGGAGAGACCCTGGGGCATATAGAGAACCCTCACTCTACAGAGGCAAAAAGAACACGATTAGGTGGATTATCCGAAGGGATGGGAGTAGCACTTACGGAGACAGAAGGCATGAATACAGAGGATCTGAAAAGATATGGGAGTGGGCTTCAGCCCTATTGCAACTAGGAAATCAACAAATCTGCCAGTCACCCAGGCTGCTGGCCCCAAAACCATACCAGCAGAATCACTCTCTCAACTCAAATAAAATAACAACTACAACCATAACTACAACCATAGGTTTCAACCAAAACAAGGCAAAGAAAAGGAGAAGGAAGGAAACAGGCCACATTTGTGTTTCTGGCGTACGCTTTAGGACCAAGGGACTTTTATCAGACACCACATGATACTATTTTAACATAGGAGGAAAAAAAATCCTTTTACAAGCCATAATCCAAAAGTCTTTCTCTGTTCTCTTCAAAATACTCAATTCTTGTGTCCAGGTGTTTTGAAGCAATAACTAACATGACACATTGGAAATTAATCTGCATCTCACAAATTTTAATTTTAATTACCTAGCTAATTAATTCTACCCTCTTCTGGGTAACTAAAAAAAACAGTATTATTTATATGGAAAAAAACTGTAGCCATAGCTTATCTTTAAATCTTCCTTTTTATTGTTTACTTTAAATTGGGATGAGTAATACCACATTGAGAGAAGTGGAATTTTAGTTTTCCCAAGGTTTTCTGCCAAGTCTCCAAATTTTTGGACAGTAAAATAGTGGCAAGAAAAATCCCAATTCCTACTAAAGTGCCATGAGATACTTCAACATTTACCAAAATGTCAAAGCCTAATTTGTTGAAACTTTGCCCAAAAGCCTGCCCAAGATAAATAACTCTGCCTTAACTTTTTTGCTGTTGTTTAAAAACATGTTAAAAATGGCCCCTTAGTTCTAAGGTCAGAAGGTATAAACCCAATTTTGGGAAAGTTGATTAACGTTCAGTACAAGTTTTCTCAAAACACTGCCACAATTTCATATTTAGTAATTTAAAACTATTCCCGTTAGGACTAATTTACCCTTCTTCTACTTCATGTGTTTTTTTTTTTTATTTAATGTCACTTGTACAGTTGAGTTTAATAAGGAGCAAAGTCCCCGGGTACAGCCAGTTTTATCAAAATCCCTTAAAACAGTTATTCTAAAGTTTTTGTAAACCACTCATACACATATAAACACTTGTGCAGATTTACACACATATACATTCAAATCTTGAATAATGTTCTACTCAATGAGGGCTGACTTAAAATAAAAAACATGAACTTAAACAAAATTGTTGCTAGCATCTGGCATATGGCCTTGAAAGAGTGTGTTATCTGTAGTATTAGAAACCAAAGCTCTCTACTTGGTACTAAGGAAAATACAAAACTTACTAAGGAAAATACAAAACATAATCCCTGATCTCAGTGATCTTACTATTTTACTGAAAAGAAAGATCACAAGCAAATACATTGCAAAGCTACATAAAATAACTATGAAACAGAAAAAAGAGTTAGCACAAAGTGATGGTATAAATAGAAAATTGGGAGGTAGGAAGACAGTCTGCCAACAATTTGTTAGGGGTCCTTGGCTAACTGGTTTAACCACTCAGACTTGGTTTCTTTATACAAAATGTGTGAATTACCATCTACCTTATCCAATGATTGAGGTAATGCAGACAATGTACTTAGAACACAGGGAGCTCTCAAAAAGTTTGAATTCATTGCATGTTACCAATGGGCTGGGGGAACACGAAGGACAAGGGAATGATAACAATCAACAAATCTGCTACTTGAATAGATACTGAAGGAGGAAGGAAATGCAAGTCTTTATCTACCCCATCATATTAAGGTGATTGGCTTGGCAAAAGGTTTAGGCAAAAACTGAAGACCCAGATAATGACAGAGATGCAATTATTTGCATGGATGAACTGCTTTAAACTTTTCAAAATACATTCCTACCCATATTTTATCATTTTCCAGAGGACAGCTCTATATAGATTCAAAATAATCAACCATATGAGGATGTGGAAGATTTGACTTAAGAGCCACTCATAGACTTTAAGAAAAAAAAAAAAAGAAAGAAAAAGGGGCAGTTCTAGTTGACAAGTTCAAGCAAAGATTTAAAAGCAATGGGGATGTTTAAGCATGTTTTAAGCCTAGGAAAAATAAGAATCAGAGGCACGTGATGAATGTCTTCAAATATTTGAAGAGCTTTCATGTGGAAAATAAAACAAGATATTTTGTGCAGCTTCTGCAAATCAAACTTGAATCCCTGGACTCACCCACAGAGATGTGGATTTGGATGTAAAAATTCTCGAAACTTAGAACTGGTTCTTCTCTCTTACTAGAAGCTCAGAGGCAGTAGCCGGTTAAGTTTTGTCCATCCCATATGCTATAGAAGGGAAGGGGAACTGGACAATATGACCTCTGAGATGCTTTCCCCAACCCTCCTTTATTTATCCTTTAAGGTTCACTGTATAAAAGAGACTTTTATAGTTGATCGATGATCTAGGTCATGTAGATCTGTAGATTAAAAAGCAAAGACTAAAAACAGGTCTAATGTATTACCCAGCAGGTTGACATTGTTTACCATTTCTTATATCTTCTCTCCAATGAAAATACCTCCCTCCTCACATCCAGAATAATCAAAGAAGTTTCCAGGATCGGTTAAGGAGGTCTACTTAAAAACAAGCCCCAGAGGAAGTTAGTGGTCATTACTCTTTTGTTGTTGTTGTTGTTTTTTATTGTGTTATGTTAGTCACCATACAGTATATCTTAGTTTTTGATGCAGTGTTCTGTGATTCATTGTTTGCATATAAGTACAGTGCTCTGTGCAGTATGTACCCTCCTTAATATCCACCCTCTAAAACCCTCTGTTTCTCAGAGTCCAGTCTCTCATGGTTTGTCTCCCCCTCCAATTTCCACCCCCACTTCACTTTTCCTTTCCTTCTCCTAATGTCCTCCATGTTATTCCTTATGTTCCACAAATAAGTGAAACCAGATGATACTTGACTCTCTCTGCTTCACTTATTTCACTCAGCATAATTTCCTCCAGTCACATCCATGTCAATGCAAAAATTAACAAGGCAAGAAACAACAAATGTTGGAGAAGATGTGGAGAAAGGGGAACCTCTTACACTGTTGGTGGGAATGCAAGTTGGTGCAGCCACTTTGGAAAACAGTGTGGAGTTCCCTCAAAAAATTAAAGATACAGCTACCCTATGACCCAGCAATTGCACTACTGGGCATTTGCCCCAAAGATACAGATGTAGTGAAAAAAAGGCCCTATGTACTCTAATGTTCATAGCAGCAAAGTCTACAATAGCCAAACTGTGGAAAGAGCCAAGATGCCCTTCAACAGACAAATGGATCAAGAAGATATGGTCCATATAGACAATGGAATATCACTCAGCCATCTGAAAGTGGTCCTTACTCTTATCTGCTGGCATTACGACATAGTAGAAAACACTTCTAAGTTAGGAATAAAGAAAACATAGTTTGGATACTATTAGCTTGGTGATTATTCTCCCTGAGTGAACTCCCCACTGGGCATGGCACTATGATTAGAGATCAGGTGGAAAGCCAGTCTTATTATAAAGTGTCAAAGAGCAGAAATTTTCAGGAATTCCAGGGACTGGAAACTGAGAGGGGACATGTCAGAAAAGAGTGAGCCACAATAAAGAGAAATAAAATCAGGATAGAAATTCTCCTCAAACCCTGGATACTTCAGAATGATAAAGAGTCAAGAATCCAAAAAACTTATCCATCATAAATGTGCGTGCATTTAACAACAGAGCTTCAAAATCCATGAAGCAAAAACTGATATGGAATGGAATGGAAGAATGGAGTAATAAGCAAAGGTAGAGATGTTAACACTCCTCTCAGAAATGGACTCAAAAACTAAACAAACTATCAGTAAGAACACAACAGTTGGTAACTCTATCAACAAATTAATGTTTATTGAACATTACATCCACCAACTGCAGAATGCACTGGTTTTTAAATGTGCATAGAAAGTTTTATAAAATAGGCCATATTCTGGGCCATAAAATGAGACTTAAAAATTTTCAAAAGTTTGAAAGTTTAGAGTATGCTTTCTGACAGTAACATAATTAAATTAAAAATCAACACATATTAAAATATCTTTACAAATTCAAAAACTGGAGATTAAACAACATGTTTCTAATTAATCCATAGGTCAAAGAAGAAATCACAATGGAAATTAAGAAAAATATTTGGAAGGGAACAAAAATACAAAGACAACACATGAACATCTGTGGAATTCCGCTGAGGGATTAGAGAAAAATTCCTAGGTTAATAGATTTACATAAAAAGAAGAAAGATGTAAAACCAATGATCTCATGTTCCACCTAAAGAAGCCAGAAAAAGAAGAGCAAATTAAATCCAAATTAAGTTGAATAAAGGGATTAATAAGGATAACAGTAAAAATCAAAGAACTATAAAACTAATATTAGTGAATTAGCAAAGCTAAAATTTGTTTCTCTGGAATATTAATATAATAGAAAAATTTTAAGAAAGAGTGATCAAGAAACAAAGATAGGAAACACAACTAACAATACAAGAAAAAAAGAAATTATATAAAAAAAAGGAAAAATATTAATAACTTATGCCAGTAAGCCCAACGATTTAGCTTAATTGAAAAACACCCTTGACACACTCCATTTGCTAAAACAGACACATGAAAATACAGAAAGCCCAAGCAACTCTTATCTATTATAGAGACTGAAGTTGTTATTAAAAATATTCACAAACTAATGGTTGCCAGAGGAGAGAATAATGGGTGTTGAACGAAACGGATAAAGGAGAGATACATGGGAGATACACACTACCAGTTATGGAATGAAAAAGTCATGGGAATAAAAGGCACAGCATAAATATGTCAATGACATTGTAATAGCAATGTAGCAGGACAAGTGGTAGTTACACCTGTGGTGAACATAACATAATGTATAAACTTATACATAACTTATACATAAACTTGAATCACTCACTGCCTTATACACCTGAAACTAATGTACCATTGTGTGTCAATTATACTCAAATAAACATTTAACATATATATTCCTGAAAAGAAAATTGCAACCCAAACGCTTTCACTAATGAATTCTATCAAATATTTAAGGGAGATAAGATATCAATCCCATGCGAACCCTTTCAGAAAACAGAGGTGAGCTAGCATAATCCTTTTATCAAAACCAGATCTCATTACAAAGAATAAAAATTACAGACTCTTCCTCATGAACATAGAAATAAAAATCCATTTACCTACATATAAAAATAATAAAAATCATTACTAAGTGGGGTATATTCTACAAATGTTATGACTAGTTTAATCATTCAGGATGTTAGACCAATATATGAATAAATAGGGGCGCCTGGGTGGCTCAGTGGGTTAAGCCTACGCCTTCGGCTCAGATCATGGTCTCAGGGTCCTGGGATCCAGCTCTACATCAGGTTCGCTGCTCAGCAGGAAGCCTGCTTCCCCCTCTCTCTCTGCCTGCCTCTCTGCCTACTTGCAATCTCTCTCTGTCAAATAAATAAATAAAATCTTTTAAAAAATATATGAATAAATATACATATCATCTCAATAGAAGCATGGAAAGCAGCTGAAAAAAAAACCCACTGCCCATTCATGATTTAAAAGACACTTAGCAGGGCGCCTGGACAGTTCAATGGGTTAAGCCTCTGCCTTTGGCTCAGGTCATGATCTCAGGGTCCTGGGATCGAGTCCCGCATCGGGTTCTCTGCTTGGCAGGGAGCCTGCTTCCTCCTTTTTGTCTCTGCCTGCCTCTCTGCCTACTTGTGATTTCTCTCTGTCAAATAAATAAATAAATAAATAAAAATCTTTAAAAAAATAAAAGAGAGGTGCCTGGGTGGCTCAGTGGGTTAAAGCCTCTGCCTTCAGCCCAGGTCATGATCCCAGGGTCCTGAGATCAAGCACCACATCGGGCTCTCTGCTTGGCAGGGAGCCTGCTTCCCCCTCTCTCACTCTGCCTGCCTCTCTGCCTACTTGTGATCTCTCTCTGTCAAATAAATAAATAAATCCTTTTAAAAAATAAAAAAATAAGTAAAAGAAACTCAGCAAAGTAAGAGTAGAGGGCAACTTTATCCATCTGATAAAGGGCATCTATTGAAAAATCATATTTAATGGAGAAATGCTGAATGCTTCTCTTTTAAGACCAAAAATAGGACATGGATGTCAACACTGTAACAGTTTTACCATTTCATTCAGCATTGTACTAGAGGTCCTGGTCAGTGCAATAAGGAAGGAAGGAAGGGAGTGAGGGAGGGAAAAAAGAGGAAAAGAAAAGAAAGAGGAAAAGAAAAGAAAGGAAAGAAGGGAGAAAGGGAGGGAGGGAAGGAAGAAAAGGCAGAAAGACTGGGAAGGAAGAAGCAAAACTGTATTTAAAATCAACATGATTTTTTGCTCAGATCCTAAAGAACATATAAGAGAAAAAAAAACCTACTTAAACTAGTAAGTAAATTTAGGAAGTCTGCAGGACACAGATCAATAGGCAAAAATTAATCATATTCTTATACCAGAAAACAAATGGAAAAGAAAATAATTTTTAAAAATTCTATATACAATAACATCAAAAACACAAAATGCTTAGAAATCAGTTACACATGGTATATTCTAAAGTCTTTGGCATAAAAACCAGAAATATACAAAACTGAATTCCTAAGAGAAACTTAAAAATGCCTAAATACACAGAGCAGTATACCATGTTCATGGATTGAAAAACCCAATTGTTAGGATGTCTTCAAATTAATCTACAGATTCAAAGCAATCTTACCAAAATCTCAAGTCATTTTTTATAGAACTTAACTAATTGGTTAAAAAAAAACTTGCAGGGAAATGCACAGGACTTAGAAAAACTAAAACAATCTTCTTAAAAAGAACAAAGTCAGGGACACCTGGGTGGCTCAGTCAATTAAGCATCTGTCTTTGGCTCAGGTCATGATCCCAGTGTCCTGGGATCAAGCCCAGAACTGGGCTCCTTGATCAGCAAGGAGCCTGCTTCTCCCTCTGCCTGCCACTCCCTCTGCTGTGTGCTCTTTCTCTCTCTGTGACAAATAAAAAAATAAAATATTTCTAAAAAAGAAGAAGAAGAACAAAGTCAGAGGACTCATAATTCCTGATAACAAGCCTTACCATAAAAGCAATTGCAAGGACAATAGAGAGGCATATTATTCTTTGATGTATTACTGGGTTCTATTTGCTAATACACATTAATTCATATTAATAAGTACACTGATATTAATAACTGAGATGAGTCTGTAGCTTTCTTTTCATGCTGTGTCAAATGTGTATATCAGTATACATACATTTCACAAAAATATGAAGTTTCCATTCTTTCTACAAATGGTCCTTTGGAACAGTTAGAATAGTACTGCTCTTACTGATTTTTTTGTGCATTTTTGTTAGCATCTAATTGCAAAACCATGGAAGTTTGGCATTTGGGGAGGCTACTTCGTAATTACTTCCCAAAATTTTTATGCCTATTGTCTTATTTATAATTTCTGTAAACCTAAGGTATTTTAGTAATTTCTATTTTGTTAAAAATAATCCATTTCATCCTCATTTTCTAACATACTGACATACAATAATTGCTATTACTATTCTAGTCTTGTAAATTCCTCTAATTTTGTGATTGTTTTCTATTTTCATTTCTTATGTATTTGGGCTCCTCTCATTTTGCTTTTTATTTATTTATTTATTTATTTTTAAATTTAAAAAAAATTTTTTAATTTACTTTATTATATTTTTTTTTAGATTTTACTCACTTATTTGACAGACGGAGATCACAAGTAGGCAGAGAAGAGGCAAAGAGATAGGATGAAGCAGGCTTCCCCTGAGCAGAGAGCCTGACTCGGGGCTCAATCCCAGGACCCTGGGATCATGACCTGAGCTGAAGGCAGAGGCCTCAACCCACTGAGTCACCCAGGCGCCCCATTCATTCTGCTTTTAAAAAAAAAAACTGAATCCAATTTACAACATCAAAATGGAAGGGAAAAATAGAAAGCTGGAAATGAGGAAATAGAGGAGAGAAAAAATTATAAAGATTTATGTATTTATTTATTTGATAGAGACCGTGAGAGAGGGAACACGAGCAGGGGGAATGGGAAAGGGAGAAGCAGGTCTCTCACTGAGCAGGTGGCCAGATGCAGGGCTCAATTCCAGGACCCTGGGATCATGACCTGAGCCACCAAGGTGCCCAGGAAAGGAAAAATTATAAAGACAAATATAAGGTAGTAAAAAAAAAAGGAAAGAAAAAAAGAAGAAGGGAAAGAGAAAGACAGTAAATAGTATAAAAACAGAAAGGATCTAAGATCACCTTTCTGGCCAGGTAATGGGCCAATGTTACCTAGATTGGTGTTCCTCAAAATCGCCGGTCTATGAACTGTTTGCTATTGGCCCACAATGAGATAAGGAAATTATACCAAAATGTAAATCAATGCATTGTCTTGCTTCCTTCTCTAGGAAAGCTTTGCTATGAAAAAAAAATTGCTGAATTAACAGTGTGCTTAGTGACATATTTGATCTACATATTTGTGTTTAGTGACATATTTGATCCCAGTACAGTTTTATCTCAGCAGGGAGAAATAACAATGTGTAGAAGGGCACAAATCAGCAGACCATAATTTGTGTAGCACCAGCCTACACCCTTCTCTGCACACCTCCTGTGGATTGCCTCGCCCCTCGTCCCACTGCAACTCTCCAGCTAACAGCAGGGCCTTGGTAACTATTTTTACGTTCTGGATTTTGGGTACTGAAGATATCTATACAACGGTTTAACCCATAATCCAAAAGGTTCAAAGTGCATAACAGGTCATGAACAAACGTTGACTGATTGAATAATTGATGACTGAATAATCAGGGCTGATGTGTACGGGTTACAGTTACTGCACTGCACAATTTGCACTTGGCTGAGAGAGTGATGCATGAAATGGGCACTCTCCCCTCCTAGTTGTATGCAAAGCTGGGTCATTCAGAGGAAGAAGCACTATTCTCTTCTTCCAATGGCATGGCTATGCTCAGAGAGACCACCTCTCTCTAATTCATATAAAGACCCTATGTAGATTAACAGCAAGGGACTTGACTGCAAATTGACCTCAGACATGCAGCTGCCCAGTCTTAACCCTAGGTGCTGTAAATTCTACAGGCTAGCAGGCACAGCCATCCCCAAAGCATGGCAAATTACAGTGACAGCTCCTTGATTCAGGAATGATCCATTACCTGGCTTTTCTTTGTTCTCTTTCTTTCTTTAAGGACCGACATAGCTCCTTGGTCAAAGAAATGGGGCATTGCTTTTAACTAAACTCTGTATTATAATCCATATAAAGGGTAGCCGCCCATCTCAGCGTAGATATCCCATCCCTTACGAAGGCTTCCCTGATCTTCTAAGTCTGGCCAGATGCTCCCACTGTGGTTCCTATGGTAGTCATCTTTATATTCCATTCTATGGCACATAACACTGCACTGCAACTGGCTATTTGCATTTCTGCCTGCCCAAGTGTAGTGTTCGCCACTGTCTTTTGAGTGCTTAGCACAGTTTTGGGACATGGCAGGAGAAAGGAGGGAGAGGAAAAACAGAAGTGAAAACCTGCAGTGGAATATCATTTTTAGGGATCAGTTCATTTCAGTGTAGATATCACTCTGTGTATAAAACCAGACGGAAAGCCATTCAGGAACTCTGTGTATAAAACCAGACGGAAAGCCATTCAGGAACAGATCTTTATCCTATGAGACATCCCTTGAGTGCTCCTAGTCCAAGATACCTCCTAAGACACTCCACAGACTCAGCAAAGCCCAGTCTCCCTCTCGATCACTTTTCTTTTCTTTTTTTTCCCCCAGATTTTATTTATTTATTTATTTGACAGACAGAAGACAGACAGACACAAGTAGGCAGAGAGGCAGGCAGAGAGAGAGGGGGAAGCAGGCTCCCCGCTGAGCAGGGAGCCCAATGTGGGGCTCGATCCCAGGACCCCGAAATCATGACCTGAGCCGAAGGCAGAGGCTTTAACCCACTGAGCCACCCAGGCACCCTGGATCAATTTTCATAAACAATCCAGGTAATTTCTGGGAGGAAAGAGACCAAGCACTTCTCCCTTAAATTGAAAGTTAGACACACCTGCCAGTGTAGCTCCAATGGAGGCCCATTGCAGGAAAAGTTTTTTAAGAGCATTGATTAAAAAATCCCCTTGGGGGCGCCTGGGTGGCTCAGTCGGTTAAGTGACTGCCTTCAGCTCAGGTCATGATCCCAGAGTTCTGGGATCTAGTCCCGCATTGGGCTCCCAGCTCCGCAGGGAGTCCCTATGACCTTTTACCCTCTCGTGCTCTCTTACTAGCTCTCTCTCTCAATTAAATATATAAAATCTTAAAAAAAAAAATCCCTTTGGGCGGAGGTGGGGGGGGTGCTGGGTGCCTCAGTGGCTCAGCTGGTCAAGCATCTGCCTTCCCCTCAGGTCATGATTCCAAATCCTGAGTTCGAGCCCAGCATCAGGCTCCTTGCTCAGCGGGGAGTCAATGGGGAGTCTGCCCCTCACCCCACTTGTGCTCTCTCTCTCATTCTCTCTCTCTCAAATAAGTTAATAAAATCTTTTAAAAAATCACTTCAGGGGCGCCTGGGTGACACAGTGGGTTAAAGCCTCTGCCTTCGGCTCTGGTCATGATCTCAGGGTCCTGGGATCGAGCCCCACATCGGGCTCTCTGCTCAGCAGGGAGCCTGCTTCCTCTTCTGTCTCTTTCTGCCTGCCTCTCTGCCTACTTGTGATCTCTATCTGTCAAATAAATAATTGAAATCTGTAAAAAAAAAAATCACTTCAAAAAAATGGGAAGTCTAGCCTCTAAACACTGACATAGACACTTGGCTCTCAGAGTTCCCATACCCCTTCTAGTCACCATCCTCTCAAAAAATGGAGCAGAGAAGGAGAGTTGGGGAAAGTGGAAAGAAGGAAGAAGCCACAGGAGATGAGAGGAGCCATTTTTGTCTTCCAGGCTCTGTAGTAGATCATCTTAGATCTTAACCCTCTAGAGTGGCCACTGTTAGCCCTGTTTTCTAGGTGAGCAAACTAGAGCTCAGGGGGGTTAAGAAACAAGGACAGGGGCAGAAAAGGAGCAAGTTTAGATTTCACCCATATCTTCCTGCCTTCTACCCCCTGTTTCAGCTACGAGATTATAGGGCCTCAGCTGATAGCATCCAAGTCGGTCCCACGCCCCTCCCCAACCCCCCATCAAAGAAACTGATGGAGAATGGATCCCACCAGATTCAAATCTTAGACAGACTTGTCTTAATCATGTATCTGTCACAGGCTGGTTTTGTGACCCCAGACAAGGTAGTTTATATCCCAGAAGCTCAGTGCTCTGATCTCTAAAGGAAGAAAAATATTTGCTTCTGCAAGTATTTGAGGGACTTAAATGTTTCTGAAAGAGAAGAAGGCAGGTATTCAATAGGCACTCAAGGGGAAAAAAAAAAGCCAGTACTTCTAATTCTCTCTCTCTCTCTCTCTCTCTCTCTCTCTCTCACACACACACACACACACACACACTCTCTCTCTCTCTCTCTCTCTCTCCCCACCCCTACCATGACAGGACAGGGTTGATCTTCACTCAAGGCTTAATGTACATGTGAGAGTAACTGGATCCCTGCCACTTTGTGTTTAGTTCTAGAAGCAAGAGGATAGAGTTTTCCTGACACCCAGCCTTATCACGGGCGAATCTGCCAAGGAGGAAGTTTGTTTTTGACATTTTCCTTTTTTTTTTTAAAGATTTTTACTTATTTGACAGACAGAGATCACAAGTAGGCAGAGAGGCAGGCAGAGAGAGAGAGAGAGAGAGAGAGAGGAGGAAACAGGCTCCCCGCTGAGCAGAGAGCCCGATGCGGGGTTCTATCCCAGGACCCTGAGATCATGACCTGAGCTGAAGGCAGAGGCTTTAGCCCACTGAGCGACCCAGGCGCCCCTTGACATTTTCCTTTAAGCTTTTCTCTCCCTCCCTCCACCACTCCAGCCATCTCCTGTGTTCCCCCCAGAGACCACCTAGTATCTCTTTCACCAATGACCTTGTTCTATACAAACTGTCATAATCCCAGATAATGCGTTAGCTCAGGGAGATTCAAACAAGACCACCTGGGCCTGCAGTAATTCAGGAAAGCCCTTGTCTTTGAAAGGAATCTTGGGTTACACTGGACCCGCCAGGAAAACGGCAGTCATTCGGCAGAGTTTGGGTAAAAATGACAGCAAATGTGGCTCCAGAGTCATATAACTGCTAACTTTCAGCCTAAAACAGGCACAGATCTCTTGTGTTTTATTAGGTGACATTAGGAAGTATTTAAGAGCCAAAGGGCACACACCCCGAGGAGCCTTTTTGTGGCCTGCAGCTTGACTCGGTGTCCCTTAAGTCACACCACTTTGCTTAGCCCATCCTTTCTTTTTTTTAATTTTTATTTATTTATTAGAAAGAGAGAGGATGAGTGGTTGGGGGAGGGGCGGAGGGCGAGGGAGAAGCAGCCTCGACACTGAGCAGGGAGCCAGACAGGAGCGGGATCCCAGGACCCTGAGATTGTGACCCGAGCCAAAGGCAGTCACTTAACCAACTAAGCCACCCAGGCATCCCTGTTCAGCCCATTCTCAAGAGAGCCTTGGCTGATTCAGAAAACCAAGATACGCAGGGAAGGCCCCAAGAGTTCTCTGAAATCCTTCACTGGACCGTCAGCAGCAGGAAAAGGGCCAAAGGGCTCCTCCCATCAATCCTGAAGCCTGGGACCTGCCCAGAATTGTTCCAGGAATTCTGATGGGTTCCAAGAAATCCTTCCCAGGGTATGACTGAGAGGCCTCACCAGTGTGGTTCCTGTCCTCTCACAGGGACCCCCAGGAGGCCAGGGCTGCCGTGGAGATTCGGGTCTGTCCTGGCCTGAGGCTCTTCAGGCAGAAGGACGAGATGCCTAGTGTTGAGTGAGTGAGTATATTGTACATCATGGATAAACCCTGAAAACATTTTGCTAGGTGAAAGAAGCCGCTCGCAAGGGACCACACACATATTGTATGCCTCCATTTAAATCAATGTCAACAGAAAGTAGATAAGTGGATGCCAGGAGATGAGGAGGGGGTGGGGGGGGTTAGAGAAATGGGAAGTCTCTGCTAAAAAGTATGGAATTTCTTTTTGGAATGATAAAAAAAGGGGAGTGTTCTAAAAATCCTTGCAACTCTGTGAATATACTCTGTGAATACAAAGACCATTGTTTACTTGTATACAATAATATACAATGTACTAGCTATTGTATACTTGTATGGTATACGACTTATCTCAAAGCTGTTAAAAAAATCCTGAAGTCTGCTTACAGTAACCAAGCCATGAGGGCCAGATTCAGAGGAAACCCATCCAAGTTGCTCATTTGGAACAAGCAAAAACCCAAAGGCTATCCATTTATTCCCTTATTCATTTAGTCCTTCCAGATTTCCCTGTGAGTTCTCTGCGTGCAGACCTGGACCACCTTCTCAGAAACAGAACACCAATTTTCCAAACTGCAGCCAGCTTAAGCCTGTTTGCTGAAGGATTTGAACACAGACCTCTTTATCCCATGCTGCAATTAGGAAGCGCCCTCCTAGGCCCTTTGTGGGTGAGGACCCCCCCATCTTTAAAGGGATATTTCAGGAAGACTTGTTTGCATTTCTGCTCCCCACAGAGCCATCAAAGTCCTACCCCATATTTCTTTGTTCCTCCCCCTCCCATCCTCTTCAGCTGCTACCCAGCGGACTCTCCAAAACTTCCAAAAGGGAGTCCAAACCGTCCAGAGGGCATGGGGCTTGGGTGGCAGTTCCAGAAGCAATTTTCAGGGGGAAATCCTGGCCCCCCGTGAGAGCTGCACACAAGCTCCATTTGGGCATTTCCCCGAAAGACAAGTCCTAAGCCTGTACCTAAGTAGAAGGGGTGACCGCCAGTCAACCCCGAGCTCGTGCGCCCCACAGGGCAGGCTTCGCGCAGAGGACCTAAGAACCCAGTGCCAAAATCGGAGTGCCCGGGGTCCGGGACTCGCAGGCTCGTCCAGGAGCTCTCCTACGTCAAAGGCGACTCCTGCGGCTGCAAGCCCGCTCCTCCTGGCCTCTCCCTAACCCTGTCTTGCCTGTGCGCGCTGCCAGCTAAAGCCCAGTTCCGCTGGCTGCAGCTCTGCCCAGGCGCTGCTTGCAGAACAGGAGGCTTGAAGCAGGAAGGGGAGCCAAGGGATAAAGCTGGAGGAGCTTAGGGGTGGAAAAGCCAAGGCGGCGAGGACCCTCCAACACCACAGCCCGCTGGTGCCCCTCAAAGCCGCAACCTCCAGCGTCCGGACCCCAAAACTAAACGCGCGAAGCATCTGGGGTTCCTGGAGCAGAGCCACGGAAGAGCTGCGACTGCCAACGTCCTCCAGCAGTGTGCTCTGTCCGGTTGCTCCTGTTTTCGCCCGGCGCCTGACCCCAGCGCTGATCTGTGGCCGCATCAAGGGGTGGCTGGGTGAGTTTTGTCTCCCGTGACCTCCACCGACTGCCCTTCCAAGCACCCCCAAATACAATCTCAATAACAATAGCGTGCTATTCAGATACAGCCCTCCAAGACAAATTCCCGAGCCCCTTTCTCACCAGACTGTCGCCTCTACTAAGCCCTTCTACTTGGAAATGCCGGCATCGCCACAGTCTGGAAGTCAAACCCGGTTCTTCCCGCCGCGCGCTCACAGCACCCAAGTACAGGGCCAGGTTCCCGGGAGCAACACAAGACACTGTCGCTGCCTTTGCATTCGCATCACGTAGCACCTCCAAACTCCCTGCCCAGCGACCCCGCGAGGAGGCATCTGGGTGCACCGTCCCATCCCACTCCAGAAGTCTCCGGGCCATTCTGAGCGCGCGCGTAGAGAAGGTCCGTGGAATTGCATTGCGTCTGCACGTGGCTCGCCCTCTCCACTTTTCCGTCCTCACCGGATAGATTTTTCAAACCCGACCCGAAGTAGGGCAGAGAAAGACTGGAACTAACCTGCGCAGGAGAATGTTCTAGTCCAAGATGGGGACCTCTCGATGCCTAGGTAGGATCCAAGTTCGCCGCGAGTTGGTTCTTGGCGGCGCACGGCTCCCGCAAGCTGCCCGCGTTGTGCCCCTTTTAATAAGCCTCTTCTCTCCCTTTTTCTCTCCTTCTCCCTCTCCCACTCCAGCTCCCACCCTGCGCAGCCCGGAGCTACGTCCTCTCCAGCGCTTCTCTCCTGCCAGGCGCCCAGGATCAGATAAGAGGAAAGGAAGGCCAGACGGCGGCCAATTATAGAGCGGAAGGTGGCCGAGGAGGCGGAGGTTGGGGAGGGGGGGGGGCAGGCCTAAGTCTCAAACGCCCCCCACCTATCTCCTCCTCCTCTCCCCACCCCCGCCGCACTAGAGGTCCTCGGTGGAGCCCGCCCCCGAGCCACCGCCCGCGCGTCCCCAGACCTGGCGGCCACCCAGGTGCTCACCGTAGCCAGGGGTCGTGAGCTCAGAAAGAGTAGCCTTTGCCCCTTCACTCCGCCCGCGGCTCGTGGGACTGCTGAGTCAGGCTCTGCGGTCGCTGGGCGAGGTCTGGCGCCCTCCAGGACTCAGGTACTGGGTGCACACTTCCCAGTTCCCAAGACGCGACTTGCCTTCCCGCGTCAAGGACCTCGCGCCTGGGAGCGCGCACGCACTGCGAAGGGGTACCCTTCCTCCCCTCCTCTTGCTTCCTTGACGGAACGAGGGCTGCAAAACGCCAAAGCAGCGATACTCAAATTTTAATGTGCAGGACAGTGTTGAAATGGATATTTTTGTGGGCGTAAAAGGACGAATGTTGGCAGTGGCCAGGGCTTGGACTTTCTGAACTGCAGATCCCCACTTGCAAAGACCTTGTTTCAATATTTCTGCATTTAATAAATGCATTATTCTGCATTTAGCAAACACCCTGGTGGTTCGGATCCACGCCGCCCACCTTAGGAGAGTCTCTGCCCTGAGACGTGAAGCACCAGCGGTGCGCCAGACCTCGCGCCAGGTCGCCAGGAACGAGGGCTAAGCTGTCGTCACCCTCTGGGCCCCCTTAGAAGGTCAACATCGTTTTTGAATCAACATCGTTTTTGAACCGCGTGCACCAATCCTCGGCGGCGTTCTTTACAATCCAGCTTTTGGTGTGCGCAAATGTTGGGGAGGGGTTACAGAAGCGACAGAAATGTAGCAACAACTCATTTTTGCTGGAAAATGCTTTCTCACGTCGGAAAACCGCTAAAGGCTGGTGATGGAGAGAAGAGAAAGGGCAAGGGGTTCTCTTAACCTGCTTCCCACATGCCCAGCTGAGAATACAGAAAGAAGGGCTTTTGAAACCCCTAAAGGAGGTCCATTGGACGTTCTAACCGTCCCACCCACTATGAGCCACCAGCTCTGCTTTCCCCGATGTTGCGTGCAGATTCATCTACTTGGAAACGCTCCGAACTTACGCGGTCCCTGCGGTTGGAGTGCGAAGGGCCCGCTCCAACCCGCACAGATGCTCTGCCTCCTTTGGTCCCTTTTCAAATTGGCCTCAGCGCAGGGCTCGAGCCCTCCTCCCTGGTGCGGTTGCGCTTGACAGAACAAAATTTTCTGGGGTCCGGCGGCCAGCGCGACTTTTAAGGAGACAGGCTAAGTCCGAACGCTCCGGGGAAATTACTGCAAGGCTGCGAGCGCCCCCTGGTGTCCCCCCATGCAAGTGTCTACTTCCATCATACCCTGTTCCCCCTTTTCACTAATAAAATCTCTTTTTAAAATTTTAAGTAGAGCGGACACACCGAGTTACAGTTGCTTCAGGCATACAACGTAGTGATCTGACAACTCTATGCTGTGCTCCCTGCGAGTCTAGCTACCATCTGTCACCATGCAGCACTATTACAGTAGCCCTATCTTCCCTATGCTGGACCTTTTATCCCTGGGACTTACTCATTCTGTAACTGGAAGCACGGAGTTCCTACTCTCCTTCACCCATTTTGCCCATTCCTCTACTCCCTCCCTTGTGGCAGCCACCAGTGTGTTCTCTGTATTTGGGGGTCTGTTTCTGCCTTTAAAGAAAAAAATTCCACATATACGTGAAATCATATGACATTTGTCTCTCACTGTCTTGCTTCATTTAGCATAATGTCATCTAGGTCCAGCCATAGTGTCACACTAGCAAGATCTCCTTCTTTCATGGCTGAGTAATATTCCCGTGTGTGTGCGTGTGCGTGTGTGTGTGTCTTCTACACCTCCCTTATCCATTCATCTATTGATGGACACTTCGTGTGCTTCTTTATCTTACCTGTTGTAAATAATGCTCCAGTAAACAAACATAGGGGCACATATCTTTTTGATTTAGTGTTTTTCTTCTCCTTGGGTAAATACCCAGTGGTGGTATTACTGGGTTGCATGGTATTTCCATTTTTATATACAAAAAAAAAATCTACTCAAGTCTTTCATTTTTTTACCAAGACGTAGATGACTAGTGTAAGCTCAGCTTTTTCTGTTAATTCCTCTGGGAAAGGTAGTGGCATCTAGCTTAATGTTTTAGGTGTGTGTGTGGGGGGGGAGTATTTATGATCAAACTATAAAAAACTAGAAATGAGGAAATCCCAGGTGATTTTTAAATGTGAAATATGTGCACAAAAATCCATGTGCAGCAAATAGAGAAGCATACTATTTTGTAAAAGCCCTATATAATAATGCCTATTGATTTTGTAACCACACAAAATGTTATTTCTCAAAATGTTCACTCATCCTTCCCTCATCTTTCTAACTTTTGGCTTCTGGTATTCCACTTCAGTGTAAATAAACTTCAGTCAATGTTGAATTAGAATGGCTGGTTTTAATCAGTTGTCCATGACGTTGCAGTTGTGTGTAAATTCCCAGCTCCTTCAAGGGAGTGTTTTTTCAACATTTATCTTAAGGTCAGCGCTTAGAGTCTTGGTAGAGTGCTGAGAACCGAATCATAGAAATGACTGGAAGACTCCATTAATGGTCTCTCCAGCTCAGTCTAGAGAAAAATTGTATGTGAACGAACATGCGAGCGTCTGGAGCCTTCTCCAAGATATCCAGAAATGTCCGCTTCCCACAGACATTGATTTCAGGACTGAACAAGTCTTCTTAGACTCTCATCCTGAGTTTGACAGAACCGTGATCTTGTTTCTTTCGAAGGACTCCCCCGCCGCCCTGCCCCGACCCCACGCACACCCTGTCTCCCTTCTCCATTCAATCCCCTGGAACCTTACAAGAAGACCACGGACACAGACTTGAATTGAAGGCATTCTGTCTCTTGCTTGTGTCACTTCGGTGAAGTTATTTTGCTTCTCTGAGCCTAACTCCTTGTGTATAAGGGGGGAGTTATTAATTGTATCTCAGGGGATGGTTTCGTGGATTAAATGACAGATGTGTTTATGGGCCTCATCCATGGTGACGATAAATGGTAGCTCTATCACCCAAACTAGGACTGTCCCTCTTCTGCCCGTTGCATCTGGTTATACAGTCTTTAGCAGCCCCTTCCAGAAAATTCTCCTTGCCATGTTTCTCAACAGAGGTGCTTATTGGCATTTTGCGTAGGACAGCACGACCGCCCCAGACACTGAAGGGCATTTATTATTTCTGCCTCCGTCACTAATTTCCAGGAGACTCTCCCCTTCTCCCAGTCACTGTGAAAACCAAAAATATCACTGTCCACTTCCTCATATACTCTGTAGAAAGCCACAGCTTTCGGCTTCATGAGGTATCCCCAGTTCTTCTCCAAACCCCTTCCCCCACCTTGTAACAGCCAACTATGATTTTTCTCAGCCCAGCAGCCATTCCCCTTTCTTTTGTTGACACAGTGCTCATACTCAGCCGGTAAGCAGGCACCAGTGCCATCCCCGTGAACCGTAACCATGGCCCAAGGCCCTGCTCCCTTATCTCCCCCACCCCCCCGCATTCCATGCTGACATCCCATCCCTGCTTCTGGGACTCCCAGGGTTAGTCATAATCTTGTAACAGCACATCTGGTAACAGAGGGTAACCTCAGAACCCTGCCCCACCGTCAAGGGCTGATGAACTGATGATCCTTCTAACTGATGGTTGTTCCCACCATACCAGCTATTAAATACTTTGTATCTCCCTCTAGAGTAACACAGCTCCGAGTTCTTCTTGGGAAATTGCTTCTACTCCATTGCATTATCTGTGGTGAGCTGTCACTCAAGAGTTCTTTCTTCTCCCCTAGCCAAGTATAGGCCTACACTCTAAATCAAGCCGACCAGATACTCTAGCCCTCAAATGTGAGTCTAAAGTGGTGGGACACAAAGGCAGAAAAAAGTGTTTAGGGGTGCCTGGGTGGCTCAGTCCTTAAGGGTCTGACTTCGGCTCAGATCATGATCCCAGGGTCCCTGGGATCGAGCTCCCCCCACCCCGACGTCGGGCTCCCTGCTCAGCAAGAAGCCTGCTTCTCCCTCTGCCTCTACCCCTGCTTATATTCCCCCTCTTGCTATCTCTCTCTGGCAAATAAAGAAATAAAATCTTAAAAAAAAAAAGTGTTTACTAAATTTTTATCTCAAATCATCCCAGCAATGAGGGCTGAGGTAACAATAAATAGACCTAGACACAGTTCTAACATCCAGCAGAAATCAATACAGCTGTACCCGTTGTTGAAATACTGAAATATTGCCACAGCAAGTGGTCAGTAACTGCCTGCCCATACCCCTGAATGTCCTCCTCATCATCCCCTTCCTAGGACCTATCCCAGGTCTCCCTTTGATCAACAACCATAGAATTAACCCTCATGCTATTGTCTGAATGCTTTCCTCTCCCAAAACTCGTATGTTGAAATCCTACTCCCCAAAAGTGGTGGTATTAGAAGAAGGGGCCTTTAAAATGTGCTTCAATCATGAGGCTAGAATCCTCATGAAGGGGACTTGTGCTCTTATAAAAGATGATCTAGAGAAATCCCTAGCCTTTTCCGCCAGGTGAGGATGTAAGGAGAAGTCTGGGATCCAGAAGAGGGTCCTCACCTGGCCATGCTGGTGTCCTGAGCTCAGGCTGCCAGCCTCCAGAACTGTGAGAAAGACATTGCTCTTGTTGAGAAGCTCCCCAGTCTATGGCATTTTGTTACAGCAGCCCAAAAGGGATGGAACACGACAGCCTACCTCAGCTGAGGGCTTCTAGGTCCCTGCTCAAGTGTGGCTAAAGGCAGCGTCTCAGATCAGGCGGTCCCTCCGCCATATTGTTGTTTCATTTTTTGAATATCAGCACAGAACTCCAGAACATCTCTGGCTTCTGCACTTCCTGAAGCTTTTGTCTCAGTTTCTAAGCCTGCTTTCTTTTTCTGCTAAACAAAGTACTGCAAATGGGTGCATCTTCATTTTATCAGCCCTGAAGCTGAGACCAAGGACATGAGAGAGCTTATCCCACCTTCCCTAGAGGATTAGTGGCAAAGTTAGCACTAGAATTCAAACGTCCTAAATCCTAGACCAGAGCTTTTCCCCACTAGAGTGCACGGATCCTTTTCCAAATAATACTGGGGTTACCTCTAGTGCTCATATAGGGTTTTAACTTTACATTGTGTGTGTGGGTACATCATCCTGTTTTAATACATTGGCTCTGCAAGGCAAGGATCATTCCAGAGGTTAAAATCATACTGCCTTATTCTGTTCTTTGTGGGCTGGGAGTCCCCCCATCTCCTCACAATCTCCTTTCATGTTCCTGAACCAGCGATTAAGACATTCCTCATCTTCTCGGCTCCATAACCCAGATCAAAGTCAGGACTTTGAAAGCAGCCAAGTTTTTCATGGGTGACAGCACCCTGTCCGTGTACACGTGTTGTATAAAGGGTTCTATTCATGGCATAATAGGGTTGGTGCAGGCCTAAGGGATTATATATGTGTGCTAACTCCTCCTCCTTACAAATGAAGATACTGAGGTCCAGTGAATCAAGTGTCCTGTCCAAATCCCCAGAAAGAGTCAGTGGCAGATACTACTAGATTCAGTATCAGTAGACAATGAGCCTGGACTCTTTCCAATAATAATAATACCCTAATAATAAGAAAACCCTTTATTGAGAGTCTTTTGTATATCAAACATTCGAGAAAACTCAAACAGACAATTTTGATTTTTTAAATTATTATCTTATTAAAATAATTCATACATGCATCTTAGAAATGCAAGTGATACAAATAGCTTACTTACTTTATTTATTTATTTATTAAAAGATTTTGTTTATTTATTTGACAGACAGAGATCACAAGTAGGCAGAGAGGCATGCAGAGAGAGAGGAGGAAGCAGGCTCCCCACTGAACAGAGAGCCCGATGTGGGGCTCAATCCCAGGACGCTGGGACCATGACCCGAGCTGAAGGCAGAGGCTTTAACCCACTGAGCCACCGAGGCGCCCCTAAATAGCTTACTTTAAACTATTGTCTTGTTTACCAGAAGTAGCCACTTTTGACTCTTAGTTTTTTTCTGACATTTTCCAATCTCCATATTTCTAAATGAAATGCATATACTGCTATCTGCTTATTAATTAATTTTAAACATCACTTATAGGTTTCTTATTATGACAGAAGAGGATGTAGTCCTTTAGGCTTCTATCCCTTCTTCTATTCTATCTTCCCAAATGATTAGATTACAGTTTTTTCTTTGGTTTCCATGCATAAGCTTTGTAAGTATTATTCATATAAAAGCATCTTACTGCATTATGATTGCTTTCTCTTTTTACTTCTAGTTTTTCCTGGAGTTAATCATTACCTTGTTTATTCATCTGCTTCGTTTTCTTTTTGCTGATCTTTCCAACTACTTCCAATAATATCTTAATCCAGTGTTCCATAAAGACTTACATTTGGTTAAAAAAAATTTTTTTTAAACATTCCTCCTTCTCCAGGCAGATTTCTCTTTAGACCTGCTGCTCAGTGTCATTCTGGCCTTTGCTTTGCCACTTGGAATTCCCTCTGTCTTTCTCCAAGATTGGCTTCCCTATTTCCTGGAAATCATATCTTCCTCTTCCTTAGTATACTCTTTTTGTTTGGGTGGAGTACATCCTCCAGGAGTTTTCTCAAGTTGAAAAGATGGTCCAACTGCAGCGGGCATGGTGATGAACCTTGTCTCTTGAGTCATGCCTCTTCTCTCTGAATGGCTGCCCTCTCTGCCAGAAGCACAGTAATTATTCTGAGGGTTCTCATTCTTTCTTTCCCGGGCTGGATGTCCTGCCTTCAATTTTGCACATGTTCCTCAATCTAACTTTACTCCATTGTTTTAAGGAAGGACATCCTCTAGTGGTATCATAAGATAGGGGCCTGGGGAGGGGAGATACATTTTTGAGATTTTGTATGTATTTACTTTCAAATTTCACTACTCGTTTGGCTATGCATAGACTTTTCGCTTAGGAGGAATTTTCCCTCAAAATTTTGAAGACAATGCTCCCTTATTTCTTGCTTCTAGCACTGCTGTTGTAATAAAGAAGCCATTTCTGACTTTTTAGTCAACTCCATTCCAGGCAGAACTCACCTTCCCCTCCTTTGAACTGGTACAGCAATTATTGTCCATTTTTGCCTCCCCCCCAAACTTATATTACTTTGAGAGAACTCTTCTATATTGCTGGCCACTCTGGTTGGTATGTACCTGGATTTCTTTCCTACCAGCCCACGTAGAATGTACGTTTCCGGGGAGACAAGAAAATAGAGCAGTATCAAAGAGCATGGATTGTGTCAGAGTCCTGGCACCACGAGTAAGCTTGCAGAAGTCACTGAACCCCTTTGATCCCATTTCCTTATTCGTAAAATGGAAACAGTAAGCGTACCTAACTCATGGATATATTGTGACTATTAAGTGAATTAATCCATCCAACCTAATTAAATCATTAAAGCCCTAAGAAGAGTGTCCAGCTCCCAGTCAGCTTCTCACTGTTAGCTGATATTAACTGCACCAGATACCGCTTCCGATCTTTCACTTTTTATTCTGTCCTTTTGTACAATGAAGTCTTAATATATATGTGTGCACTTAAAATTTACTATTAGGAAATTAGATAGATAAAATATGCCAGGAATAACCTGTATAAGTATCTGCATAAAAATTAGCACTAAATATCCAGACAATAATGAGAAAAATGTCTATCTTTTACTAATTTGTAATATGTACTTTCTGTCGTTTGTCATATGTATTTTTGTCTTGGTCAAAAATGCTCATCGATGAACAGTGTGGGAACAGGACTCTAATAGCTTTAATGTTTGTGCTGCCAGAAGCTCTCCTCACGGTACAACTCTGTAAAAGTCTAGAATCTTACACTGCATTGTTGCCAAATTCTTTTTCCTGTGTATTAGATTTGCCATTATTTGAACCTTAGAGATTGATGCCATTGTGAAACACACCAATGGCATAATCGACAGCCTAGTCCCTTGCTTGTAGTAGGGATTCCGCAAAGGCTCGTCAGTGTAAGTGTATTTCAATAGGAATCAGAAGCAGGGTCCCAACTGGTTGAGGAAGTCTTTCTGCTTTGGTTCTTCCTGTGCAAAACCTATTAATTACAAGGCTCCTACAGAGAAGCAGATGCACTAATATCAACTCCAACATAGGGCCTTACTCATAATTGGGGCTTGATAAGTGTTTGCTACATTGAATTGAATGAAATTAATCAATTATGCCTCCCCAATTCTTCCCATATGGCTGTCATCAGTTTTAAAGCCACCTAGATCCATATGTACAGCACATGGTGACTGTCTAAAAGGGCAGGTGACAGAAGCCTCGGGACCTTATTTATGTATCTGTTCAATCAGTAAATACTTATTCATCACCTGTGACCTTCCAGGTGATATTCTAGGGATTCTAGAATATTCTAGGCGATATTCTGGGGATACACAGTAAAGAAAAGAAGCTCTAGCTTCTTCGAACTTATTCATGGTGGGGAGAGACAAAAAAACACATAAACCAATAAATGTATAACATAATGTCATTGGTAAGTGCTAGAAAGAATAAGATGGGGGTGTAAGGGGACAAAATCTGCTCTTTTAGATGGAGAGGTCAGGGATGAGTCCCAGAAGAGGGCATCTGAGCAGGGAGCCAATGGTGGAACTGGCTGGAGGAAGGGCAGAAAGAACTCGAATTGCAAAGCCACGGAGGATGGAGGAATGGCCAGGAGGCCTCTGAGGTCAAAGAGGAGTAAGCAAGATGGGCATGGTTGAGAGAGGAGATCAGAGAGGTCATTGGGTCCACATAGTATAAAGCCCACAGGCAGACTTTGGATTCTACTCTGCGCGAGAAGGGCCGTTCTAAACAGAAGAGTGATATGGCTGGATCTAACTACCAAGAAGATCATTCAAGCACACAGATCTGTCTTTCTCATTTTCTTCCCTTATCTGACAATCTTGTTTTTGAGAATGATAAGAAGAATGTTATGGGATAGCCATTTTGCTTTCAAAACTTCTCGAAATAGACAATTACGCGTGATCCTCATCACAAAGCTATTGTTCTAGAAAGAGCACATGGTCTCAACTCGTTTGGAAAAATTAACGGAGGCATAAAAAAATTAAATAAGAAAGAGGTTTTTTGTAGGCCCGTGCAGATTCCCAGGGAGAATTACCTCTCCAAGAACACTCCGTAATTAATTGGCTTGAATTCTCAAACACCACAAAACACTTCCGTTTAGAAACCCAGAGAAGAATCCAAGACCATAAAGGGTGACATATATTCCTTGCCTAGAGGACCTATCTGGCACAGAGACCTGGCCTTACACTGGGGGAGAAAGGCTCACAAACCTTCAGCTCATTCTAAACCTCCTGGCAAGGGAACTTGCCAAGTTTGATCTGTCAACGCTTGTGATAACGGAGTAATTGTTGACTGCCTGTGATGATAGAACTGAACAAGATTTCAAAATATGTCCTTACTACACAGGACAAAAACACATTCTCATCTAAGAGGTTTCAAGTCAATGATCACAATAAATGTATCCATCCAACCTTTGAAATCAGTAGATGCTGCATGGTTGATATGCTCCTGGGCTACAATTTATATTCATTTGTAACACTGTGAGAGCTTTAGTCATTAAGCCCAACCACATCTAGAAGAAGCAAAAATTCTGTAAGCGAAGGTGTGAAATTCCAGTAAAACTGAAGCACGCCTCAAAAAAGGAGTTCCCTTTAAAAATTATGAATATACTTTCTGTGTTTGAACTTCACAATTAAAGGGAGTGTTGGTTATCACCAAGTCTGTGGGGCTAAACTGAAAGACAAGCATTGACTTGGATGGCCTTACACAGTCTTTCCCTTTTTTTCCAATTATATGATGCATGCAAGTGGAATTTTCTGGAGTCTCAAGTGTATTCTTTTTGTTTTTCCCAAACTTTTGCATTGTATTATGGCAGCTGCTTTTATCCACAGTTGATCTTGTGAGGGGAGCATTTTCTTGTGTGTTTGCCTAGAAAAGGGTCTGTCACAGGGTCCTTGGAGCTCATGACCTACTGATTTCCATAATACATTTCTGCCCATATACTTTCAAATGAACTCTAGAAAGACCCAGTAACAATATAGACCTTGAAAGAATTGAAAGATGTAGGATTCTTCATCTGGAGTTAGTTAAATGAGGTAGTGGGGGGGGGGGGATGAGAAATCATTTCAGCCAGGGAGCAGTCATACAAAATACAAGAACCATCCGCTGGAAAGCACTTGGGGGATTATCTCCTCCGTTTTCTGCTTTCAGGGAAGATGTCATCTAAGTCGTTTCAACTCCTCCAACTAACCACAAACTTTTGCAAGACTCCAGCAAAGGTGAACCAGCCTTATCTCCCTTGGTACTGACATTCTCATTTGGGGGAAGGTCTTTTGTTCTAGATACCAAATACCTCTCCAGAAAACAGAAATCTACACCCAAAGGATTTTGCTCAGGGGGGTGAAAACCAACAAAAACACATATCTATCTAGAACTATATCTACACCTATATCCAGAGAGAGAGAGAGAGAGAGAGAGAGAGAGAGAGAGACTTTAAGTTAGAGCTGATACATGGTAAGAAACCCAAATGGCAACGGAAAAAAACTTAACACCATTCCTGCTTAGTATCAAAATGTTTCAGTTAAGATTTATGTAAAGTTTAAATTTTTTTATGTTTTTAGCCAAATAATTCATGTTCCTTATGGAAAACTATAAAAGAAGAAATAAAAGAGAAAAGAATCTCCTAAAATCCAACCTGCTTGAAATAGCTACAATTAAGAGCCACTACTTAAAACTCTTTCCTTGGGCGGGGTGGGGGGGCTCAGTGGGTTAAGTGTCTGCCTTCGGCTCCTGTCATGATCTCAGGGTCCTGGGATTGAGCCCCACTTTGGGCTCCCTGCTAAGCAGGGAGTCTGGTTCTCCCTCCCCTCTCCGTCTGCCTCTCCCCTGCTTGTGCTCTCTGGCAAATAAGTAAATAAGCTCTTAAAAAAACAAAACAAAAAACTCTTTCCTCTCTAAGGATCTCTGAGAATATTTTATGATGAGGTCATATTTTTACAATTTCATAACTCTTTCTTTTCACTAATCGCAATATTACCATCTTTCCATGTTTAAAAATAGGTTATCTACATCTTAGTTAACTTAAAATGTATCTGATGTTTTAAAAAATCACCCTAGACCTCTAAGACGGGCAGAGGTAGTACAGCCTGAGTATACTTAACAACTTTTCCATTGGGGAATAAAACCAAAAAGCTATAGGAACATATTTTCAAAAGGTCTATTAAAACACATTGTTAAGCTAGCAAGAAAGTTTAAAAAAAAAATCTTAGAAGCCAAAAATTAAAAGGCAAGAATCCAGAGGTGAGCAAGCACTTAAGCATTCATCTACAAACCCCTGGAGACTAATCTATTTTTATAGCCTCTCAAGCTCAAGGCCAGGGTCCCCCAAGAGGGAATTCTTCTAGGTGACTCCCCCATACAGCTGGGAATCTAAATGGCTGGACCATCAACGAAAGGGAGATCCAGAAATAAACCCACTCTCAGAAGCAGATTGTAAAGTATGGTTTTTTTTTAAATCTTGGAACTGAGTGAATGGGTGGGGAAAGAGATTCTCTGAGAAACTGTAGCCCAAAGATAGTCAACCAGGTTTGTGGCCTGAATTCACACCATCCATGGAATTAAAAAGCCTCAAGGTGAAGAATTATTTTGAATGGGTCACTTGTTGATATTTTCCCTAAACATCTAGCAGAAGCGAACTTGAGCCTCTCTGGAGGAACTCACTTTAACCACAGGCTTCAAATAATTCCACAGATAAAGTTCCAAAGAATATGAATACAAAATCAAAAAAAAAAAAATCATACTACCTAAGGAAATAACAGACCATGAGCAACAGGAAGTAGAAAAGAAACAGACAATAGGCCTAGATATGCAAAGACTTTTTATAGTGAAATTAATAAGAACAGAGTAAGTTGTGTTCATGAAAAAAAAAAAAAAGATGGGGAGGCCTTCCTGGGGGAATCAGTTGGTTAAGGGTCTGACTCTTGATTTTGGCTTGGGTCATGATCTCAGGGTGGTGAGATCGAATCCTGTGGGGGGGTCAGGCTCTGTGCTCAGCAGGAGTCTGCTTGTTCTTCACCCTCTGCTTCTCCCCCCTTTCACATGCACACACTCTCTCACAATTAAATACATAATATCTTTGAAGAAAATAAAAAGAATAAAGGCTCCCTTTTCTTTTCAACTATGCTTAGCCATTTTAATAATCTTTCTTACTCCTATTCTCAATTTCATTATTTCTTTCCTTTTTTAAAAAAGATTTTATGTATTTATTTGAGAGAGTGAGCAAGAGAAAGAGAAAAAGAAGGAGCAGGGGGAGGGGCAGAGGGAAAGGGAGAAGCAGACTCCCCACTGCACAGGGACCCCAACTTGGGGTTCAGCTGGGGGACTCCAGGATCATGGACTCCAGGATCACGACCTGAGTGGAAGGCAGACACTTAACTGACTGAACCATCCAGGTGCCCCAAAAAGGGAGCTTTTAGAAAAGAAAAATTCCTAATCCTTAAAAAATTAAAAACTCAGTGCTTCTAGAGAACAATATGAAAACACATACAATGTTAAAAATCTGAAAGATAGCAAGATATAAAATTAACATGTAAATCAATGTCCTTTATTTACACAAAATAGTAGAAGAGTGAATTCTAATTATAATAGCAATAAAAAATATAAAACACTTAGAAGTAAACTTCTATGAAATGTACAAAATCTACATGAGAAAAATGTCAAGATACTTGTAAAAGATTTATGAACTTAATCAGATGGACAGACACCCCTTGTTCTTGAATAAAATGACTCAGTGTTATAAAGATGTCAGTTTTCCATAAGTTAATCGTAAAGCCTCCATAAAAATACCAAAAAGCTTTTATCTTAAAATGAGGTAAATTCATATGAAAAGTCACATGAGAAAATAAGGAGGGAGGCAGAACTCTGTCAGATAGTCAAATATATCAGAAAGCTCTCACAAGATGTTGCACTAGTTCATGAATAGACACACTAATCAATGAAATGGACAAGGAAGGACAAATATATATGCAAATGTAACGTATGATAAAGTTAGCATCTCCAGGTCCTGGGACCAAAATCATGTAAGTCTACATAGAAAGAGAGAGATAGAATTGTATCCCTAATTCCTACGATGCACAGAGAGAATACAGAAAAGAACAAGTGAATAAGAAACCTAATTCTGAAAAAAGAAACTATAAAAAAGATGCCATGCAGGTACTAAAAGGAAACTAAAAGTAAATAGATTTTTTTTTGAAACCTGTAAGGAAATGTTTTCTAATATGTCTAAAAATTCAGATACAGTAAAAGGAAAGAATATGAATTCAACAAGATAAAAATGAAAAAGAAATGAAAGGAAGTTGCATGGTAGAAAGCTCTGTAAGCGAAGTCAAAAGACAAAGTACAAAATGGAAGACAATATTTGCAGCATATACTGCAGATAAAGAACCAATATCGCTAACAGGTACAGAACTCTTTGACATGAAATGAAAAAGGACCAAAACCCACTTGCGGAAAACAGCCGTCTAGAAAGATACAAAGTATTCTTGCACTACAGAAAGAACTTCAATCTTGTCAAAATTAAATTCAAATGAAAAGGAGAAGCACCATTTGCTACTTCTCAGAGTGGTGGAAGTTAATTAGAATGATGGTGTATTATGCTGGTAAAGCTGGAGAGACACTAGTACTCTCACACGTTGCTGACGAGTGTGCAAAATGACACACTCTCTGTCTAGCCAGCGGATCACAAAGACTGTTTCATTAGCCCTTATGGGCGTGTTTACTCTTCACCCTTCGGTGTCTCTGCGCCCTGACCCTACCCGGGCTCCAGGGAGGAAGTGGAAGCTCACCTCCAAGGATTAGGAGTTGGGTTTGTCCTGTAAAATCTGAGAAGGGTTCATGTGCAAATCATTCGCATCTCCTATCTTGTAACTTCTTTTTTTTTCTCTCTCTCTCTCCTTTTTTTTCCCCCCTGCTGCTATACTGTCTTTAGGGATACCTCTTAGACGACAAACTCTGGGAGACCTGGGTGGCTCAGTCAGTTGAGTGTCTGCCTTCAGCTCCAGTAACGAACCCCGCGTCATGGGATCGACTCCCGTGGGTTCCCCGCTCAGTGGGGATCCTGCTTCTCCCTCTGCCTGCAGCTCCCCCTCTATCTGCTCTCTATCTCTCTCTCACAAGTAAATAAAATAAAATAAAATAAAACAAAACCAACTCTCCTGTCCCTCTTCCACCACTGGTCACGTCACACGCGGTAAAAATCTAACTCCTCTGCACGTCCTGGTTATACCAATACTTCTAAGCACTTGTACCCATGAACTTCATTTCACAATATTTATATCTAAGATTTATCAAAGTTGTCCCTTGAATGCATTTTAATCATGCAATAGATGGATAAAAATATTTGTGTTTGAAGGTCTAGGGAAGGACAAAATTCTTTTTCATCTACCTCTCTTAGGGTTTTTAGCTGGGGCTCTATCAGTTAGGCTAAGGAAAGACAGATTAAGAAGAGAAACACAAACAAGTTTATTAACATATGCCTTGTGCTTTCAGATGGGAGGACCCAGTGATGAGGAACGCAAAGGTGTGATTTGAACTTGGGCTTCCACAGCACATAGTAGCAAAAGAACAACAAATTTTTAGAGCTGGCAAGCCAAAGAAAAAAGACTTTGAGTTTCTAGGGCCAGCAAATCACGGGAAGGCAAATACATGGGAAAACTAACAGTAGAGAAGAGCTAGTTTTAGGAAGATTTGTGGCGTAGATTCCTCTGGTGACATCTCTAGGCTGATAGGGGTTTCGAATTGTCTCTGGTGATCAACGTGTCCATCCTGAAAGGTAGAGTGGTGTGGGGGGTGTGCGGGGGGGGGAGGAAATGTTATCAAGTTCTGTCCCGTTTTAGCAAATTGGGGGAGGGCAGAGAGTTTTTCTTTTATCTACTTCTCAATAGCTTTTAGTTCAAAATAAGCCTCATACCAAAGTGGCATACATGGGGGAGAGGGGGGATGGCATATTCTGATATCCTTCACAGGAATAACCAGACACTATATTTTATCAAATAATTCCCCAGCAAAAGGGGATATTATGGACTACAGCCGAACAACAACACTGCTGTGAGTGTCAACATAGGTCCAGGTTGCACTGGGAGATTAGAGGGCAGAGGCGGGATTGGAAATGTGTATGAAAACTGGTTCTGAAACAGAGGACCTTCAAACTATGTGTACCATTTGACTCAGGAAATGCAGTAATTACAGCTGTAGGAATGATCTTAGGGAATGATCATGGCTCTGTGTGAAGTCTAAGTGGCAAGGATAATCAGAAAGCAACTGTGTCTTCTAGGCATAAAGACGATGTGGAAGAATATATACCAAGGTACAAACCAAGGTTTTCCATGAGCCATGGGATACGTCTCTGTTGTTCTCTATTGCTAATGTTCTTGATAATTATTATGCCTTGCTTTTATGGTTTTTACAGAGATTATTTTGATTTTTAAAAAAATGTATGTTTTCTGACTTTGAGAACATGTAATGATGTTCTCTACTCCAGGAGTTGATTCCAGGGAAGAGGAATCTAGTTGCAAAGGAGGGAGTTGGGGAAACATCCAGGTGAGTCCCCTCCCCTCTTTCGGACTATGTGTTCTGATACCGAGCCAGGTGCTCCCCAGTTCACACTTCTGCCATGAAATGACTCCCACTGCATTATGTAGACACCTGCAAGGGGTGCGGAGTGCAACTATGTTTGGGCAGAGAGCCTGGAAAAATGGAGGGTACTTGCCAAAAGGGAGTTCAAATTCCTTTGGAGTGTAATCATTTTCTGTTTCTCCATAATAACTAGATGACCTCCTGGTCTTCTCCTTCCCAAGGATCTCCCTAAAGCTTGGGCACTTAGGTCTCAGGTATAAACCATCTGGTAAGAAATTATTCTAATAATAAATCTTTTCTACACCAAAGGTATCTCAGACTCTGAGTCAATTGTTAGCCCTGGCCATTCAACAACCTTTGGATTCTCCCAGGTGTGGAGAGAGCGAGAAAGACGCCATGACGGATGATATGTGAGAAGCATGTGCAAAGGTCTGTGGGGTCCAGTCCATCATGTTCAGAAGCATGTTTGGAGCAGAGCCCCCAAGAAATGCATTTCACAATATTTTATAAGCAGTCAGAGAGATGAGCTTCCGGATGAAAATACAGGAGACTCTCTAAACCTTTCCTACAAGGCCCTCCCAATGGAGAGCAGCAAGGGAGCAGGCAGCCTAGACTTAGGTTCTCACGAAAATCATAGTTGGGCAACTATTTGAACCTTGATGTCTCTAGCTCCAAAAACATGTTTTCCTTTTTTTGTTTTATAAACCATGCAATACTGTCACCAAGTATCTTAGTTTTTTTACAATTTTTCTCCCTACAATGAGAAATCTGTATCATGATCCCTTAGACACATACACACTCTAACAAGCACACTTACAAATTTCCATGAAACAATGCACACTTTTACTATGTGTAAGTGGCTCGTTTATAGGCTATCCTATTGCTTCCTTTTTCGATGCTGGTTTTAACCCACTCCATGTATTTCACAGCCCAATAAGGGATCAAAACCAACCTATATCGTTGACATAAGCTGTTTGGAGCAATTTTTTTTTTCTGAAACTAATTTTTAAATTCTCATGGATCTATTTTCCATACAAAATTATCTTTTGCTGATACTCTCCAATAGGGCACCATCACTGCAAAGAGGTGAGAGAGTTTGTTCAGTGGTTTTCCACACTTTCAATAAGCTCCTCAGTCAGATGGAATCTTCTCGGCCTTTCCCAATTAAGTATTCTGTTTCAACCACTTGCTGAAGCACAGGCGTAGGTAGTCAACCTCTGCTTTCCTTGTGACTCACACCGACGACACTTCCCCTCTAATGCCAACCCCCACCCCCCACCCCAGCAGCTACCTTCGGGCTTCTCTGGGGCTGGATGCTGTACTCAACACGGGAGCAATGACTCAGCCATCCGTTGATTTAATCTGAATTCCTGCTCTACCACGTAACTGTGTGACCTTAGGGAAATAACATGATCTTTTGGGCTCCAGTTCCAGTGTCTGTTCAATAGGCAAAATGGTAGTCTTTAACTCACAGCATTGTTAGGAGAACGAACTAAAAGATAAATTGGCTGATGCATATAGTAAGTCTTCCTAGGAAGATCAGTTATCTCTTCCTTATTCCTATGTATATCCCACCGTATCCTGTTATGCTATAATTCTATATCCCATCCTATCCTGTTATGCTATAATTCTATATCGATCGTATCCTGTTATGCTATAATTTTATATCCCATTGTATCCTGTTATGCTACAATTCTATATCCCATCCTATCCTGTTATGCTATAATTCTATATCCCATCGTATCCTGTTATGCTATAATTCTATATCCCA
>ML104102.1:0-145133 GCA_003697995.1 Taxidea taxus jeffersonii
AAAAAAAAAAAGTTAAAAATTTTAAATCCAACTAGAATTTAGTACCAGTTATGATCAATTTGGTAAATACTTATCAAGTGCTTTCTACTTGCCTGGTACTGTGCCCGGCCATGGGTATAGGAATGAATAAAAGATCTCCTCTGCCTTGTAGAGCCTCTGATCTGGGGGGGCTCCTGGGACTTTGTGGGGAGCCCGTTGGAGAATCTGCTGGAGAGTCTGTTGGAAGTCACTGGCCTGGGCGCCACTCTGGGACAGCCTGACTCAGCAGGTGATCCTAACCCATCCCAATGTCCAAGACACACTGGTTGAGAGCAGGTGTCATTTGTACTAATCACAAACCCCAGCTTTAGAGAATTAAGGTTTTGAGGGATCCAGAGACCCCTCAGCTACCCCCTGTCCACATTCAGCTCCTCAAAGTCCAGGCAGGGTGAACCTGGCTAGAGACAGATCGGTTTCCTATCATGGCTGACAGGAGTGCTGAAGATTCCTGTCAAAAATTCTGGAAGCCCAGGATTAACCCTGGGTCACTGGAAAACAGCTTAATTTTAGAGTTTTTAAAATCAGAAAAATATGATTGCAAAAAAAACCTTTTCATTTTTTTGCCTCTCTTGCCTCCTGATTTGCATAAGAATGAGACAAGTCTTGTCTTCTTAAATCAGCCTTTTACATTTCTTGGGAAATGCCAAATCTAAGTTTATAAGTGATCTGATAACTCAGAATACATTCTTGTGATTCTAAAGCAGCAAAGTGCCAATGGAGAAATAGTCCCTAAATTCCAGCTGTTTCCTGGTCCATGGCTTCAAATTTCTAGAAACCGTTTATCTGATAATATTCTTGTTCCAACTTATTTTTTTTCTTTCCCCTTCTAAAAGAAGACAAAAGCCACAATTCAAATAACCGGCTGGCTCTTCATTTCTAAGTGACTTGGGCGAAGTCACCATGCTGAATTTTACTTTATACAATTAAATTGGGCCAATCCCAAAAACAAGAGCAAGAATGCGCGACAGTAGAGATTCACAGGTGTCAGGATGACGGGAACCATTTTAACAGAGTCCTGAGTCATTTGCAGAGAAGCTGCTTGGTAATGCCTTCACACCGTCCTTGAACTTACCTGTTTCAACCAGCCATGTTGAGGTGCCTGGGTGGCTCAGTGGGTTAAGCCTCTGCCTTTGGCTCAGGTCATGATCTCAGGGCCCTGGGATCAAGCCCCATATCCGGCCCTCTGCTCAACCAGCCATGTTGGTCGCTGACCGTGAGCCCTTCACTTAGTGCAGCGGCATAAATGTTGTTTTCTTCCATAGAATACCAGCTTCTCAAGGGAGGATACAGATTATGTCATTTTCTTTTCTCCCCAGAAGAGAGGGGCAAGGGGGGTGGGAAGCGAGGAGAGGAGAGGAGGTGGGGCGTTAGAGACATGGGCTGAGCCCTCCAGGTTAATGCAGTGTGCTTTTCTTTAGCTGGACGCAGATGTAGCTCCACGAAGCCAGCTGGAGAGCTGGGCATGGACCTAGAGGTACAAAAGAATGAAATACAGAATGATGGGAGTGAGTATCACAAAGGGAAGGCAAGAATTATTCAATAAATGGTTTTGTAGAGGAAGATTAAAATTAGGGAAAAAGCACTTTGGATTCATACTTTGAACCACATCTTGAAATGAATTTAACCTGGCCCTCGTTAATTGTTCGTTCCTTAAGCTTCTCTCTTTCCATGGGCGCCAGTGTTCAGAATCACACTCAGCCCCACACTGAACTAATGGGTCCGGGCTCCCTTATTACCAGGGGACAAGCCCCAGGCCACGGCACTGAGGCTGACCTGGGAACGGACCCAGCCAACTTCTCCAGTTGATGTGATATTTGGGTAAAGGACACACTGAAAATCTGCTAGATATCAATTTATGGGAGACCAAAAGAGGGTCATCACATTTGTGATCTGAAAGGAAAGGGGGAATTTGAGAACCCTAAGCTACTGTGCTTCTGTAACTTCTAAGAGAGTACTGGGCATACAGTAGATGCTGAGTAAATGTCTGTAGATTACATGACCCTCGTGTCTTGGTGCTTTACTGGGCAGACTGGAGTGCTGATCTTTGTGGCAGTGATTGCCTGAGCTCAGACCTCCTTCAAGAATAAAGAGTCTTCGCACCCTAGGTCTTCCTGCGAGCATTTCTTCCATATTCCAGAGTAGAAGAGCACGATGGAGGCTTCAGTTCAGCATATGACCATGGTTAAACGTCAACTCTCAGGGGAGGGTTGGGGGTGGACCTTCCTTCCTCACCCTGGTTGATCAGGCATTTGCCAGGGTTTGCTTTCTGTGTCCACCCAGAGAACTTTGTTTGCAGCTAGGTCCCCACTTGCTCCCCTCCCCCTCCCCTGGAGAATAAGCCCAGCGTCCCTGGATCCCTGTGTTGGAGCGAGGTGAATGGTGGACACATGTGTGTCCAATGCCTGAAGCTTTGGTCCTCCCTGGCTTGCGAGTCTTTATTTGTGGGTTGGAACAGGGAGAGGGGGCTGAAGAGAAAGCTCATTCTCATTCTTTAGTGATGTGTAAATGTATTGCCATTGGCTCCTGCAGGGTAGCTCTAAGCCAGTGATGAAAAAATGTTTTCGCTCGTGTGGGAGCACATTTGCGTCCATATATATGCATGCATGTCTACTTTTGGCAGACGGCAGAAGCTGCTGGATGAGGTGCTTCCTATCCCTCCGGCTAGGGAATCCGACCTCCTACATGAAGTTTTCTTGACAACTCTGGTCTACGCTGACTTATCCATGATCTCAGCTCTTGTCACAATTATCATCCTCACCACAGTCAGGGCAGACTTTCTGTAAAGCAAAAGAAGCTTCAGGACTTGTTGGTTGTAAGGGTAACTGCCGATGGTGTGGTCCTTGCCATGGTCACATGCTTGGTTGAAGTTGTAAAAATAAGATATTTTAACTGCGGTCTTCTCCTCTGAGCTTCCCCCTCCATCAGTATTTCCTTGAGGAGTCTGGACGGACCCTGAGCATCTGGGGGACTCTAGCTAAGGGGAAGTTGAGTTGGAGATTCATTTGTTTTGGGTTCAATGGAGCTATTCGGATGGTTTGCACTTACTTCTGTGTTAGCCATTCTAGGGTAAGAATGACTTCTGGGAATATTCCTGATGGCCTCGGAGCATACTCGTCTGGCATCATGGGATCGTCACATTATACTGCAATATAAATGTGTCCCACTCCGCCTGACACTGGAAGTGTGTGGGTAGTGAGACAAAAAAGAGTCAAAATGTGCAGAAACAGAAGCTAGTCTAAGGAATGTTCTTTTAATCCCAGATGCACAAAATTAGAAGTGGCAGATTTGGGTCTCATTGATGACTAGTCAAGACAGAAGCTACCTTCCGGAAAACCACAATACCTGTGTAATCAGCATGCCCCGTACTACCACGCTTTTAAGAGGAGAAATTGATGCAAAATAGAATTGACCAGAGTTCTTCTGTCAGTAAGGCACAAAACTGTAGCAAGACATTGAACTGCGAGGTAGCAATTTTATGCATGGTAAATTGCATTTTGATGCCTCCCAACATATTGGAGTCATCTTAGCAGCTGAGACAGCTTGGCCTGACGAAGCCTGGCAATTACAGAAAAAATAACATTTGGAAAGTAATGTAAAAATCACAGCAGTAAAATCACAGCAAAGCGACCTAAGTGCTCCTGTGATAAAACTCCCACACACATTCACCCATAAGTTATTGTACATAGTTTAAGGGTAATTTGATTAAACAGTTATGGGACTCAATCCAATAGAATGACATTTTAAGAGGGATTTAAATTACTTTCTCATCTCCCCATGAAAATGATATTTGTAAAATTGTTGTCCTATGAAGAGATGACTATACAAAGGATATGCAACCAAAAAAGAAGAAAACCAGGAGAAGGAGTCTAATAGAGGTATAAGATAGAATTTTTTCATAGTTTTGTTATGTTTGTGCTGTTTGTTGTCTTCTGAAAATTTGCAATTTGTTGTGACTTCTTTTTTTTCATATGAAATAACTGAGTCTGCCCTTAAGCACAGTTGAACAGCTATGCCTAGCTCTTTGGGGGGCCTGGGGGGAGAGTTTAGGGCTTACAACAGCATCTGACATGCTGTACTCATTCTATGTCTTATACTTATTAAATTATTGATTTTTAAATATTTTTTATTTATTCATTTGAGAGAGAGAGAGTAAGCAAGAGCATGAGTGGGTCGGGAGGGGGTCAGAGGGAGAGGGAGAAGCAGGCGCCCCGCTGAGCAGGGAGCCCCGTTGTGATGTAGGACAGGATCCCAGGACCCCAGGATCAATACCTGAGCCAAAGGCAGGCGCTTAACTGACTGAGCCACCCAGGATTACCCCCCCAATTATATAATTTTAAAAGTAACCATAATAGCTTATGCATGAGAAAATAACTTTGACAATACAGAGCTCCATGTCAAAAAGTAAATAAAGAGGGCACCTGGGTGGCTCAGTGGGTTAAGCCTCTGCCTTGGACTCAGGTCATGATCTCGGGGTCCTGGGATCGAGCCCCACATCGGGCTCTCTGCTTGGTTGGGAACCTGCTTCCCCCTCTCTCTCTGCCTGCCTCTCTGCCTACTTGTGGTCTCTGTCTGTCAAATAAAATAAAATCTTAAAAAAAAAAAGTGAATAACGAGCTCCCCCAATACCCCTGTTGCCCAGGGCTGATACTAATTTGACATCCCTCTTCAAGTGCCTTTTTCTTGAGCCAGTTTCCGGTGATTAAGTGTGAGTTTTAGAGCAAGCTGCCTGGGTCTGACTCCCACCTCTGCCTCTTTGACTTCGGGGAAAACTGCAACTCTCTCAGGGCCTCATCTGTAAAGGGAGGGTCTCACCGTATTGTGCCTGGCTCTCAGCGGAGCTGGGGGCTCGGGGTGGGGGAGAGTTTAGAGCTTAGAACTGCATCTGACGTCCTGTACTCATTATATGGAGAACGAATATATTACCATTTTATTTCAATTATTTCACGTGCCCTAGTGCGTTGCTCTCCCTTCCCAGCAAAACTGGAAGCTGGTTGAGTTTGGGTACTAAGAGAAAACAGCGTTCACAGCTTCTCCCAAGTCAGAAATGTGAGGACGTGAGCGCCCTCTAGCTGCCTCATGTGTGTTTCCACCCACCACCAGGCGCAGTCGAGCTGATGTGGCTCTTGTTCAATCAACATTATTAGGCAAGTCAGAAGAGGGGGAGCAGCTGTGGCGTATCAGAAATAAAGAATCAGCACATCCGGAGACACCCCTGAGAAGCTACAGATCCGTCAGAAATAGAGATACCTTCTGAAAGGGGATGGGATGATGTCCATGGGAAAATAGGATAGTGTTGGACTGATAGAAAGCCTCCAAGAGTGGAGTCAATGCTGTCCCTGCATTCCTTTGAAACAACAGCCAGAAGTGCTGCTAAAATGGTCTTGGACGAAGGGCTGCTGATAGTGGAGAAAAGGGAGCGGATCGCCCCAAGATAGCACAGCACCATAATTACCTACAAGAGGAGCTGCAAAAAAAAAAAAAAAAAAAAAAGACAAGATAATAAAAGATCAAAGAAGGAAGAGATTTTTTTCAAGGAAGATTATTTGGGTGTACACCTTATTATCTTAAAAGATTCTCCCTAGGAAACAAATACGAATAGAGTAATCAGTCCCAGGCTGTGGAATGAAATACACAATAGTTACCCAGACCTCCCCCTGAACTCACAGCTTGATATTGAGTGAAAAAAGCCCATTTCAGAAGAGTACGAACCAAATCTTGTTAAAAAAAAAATTTGTAAGTGCTCAAGACAAGAAAAAGAATGAAAAATAGTAAAATATAAACTATGTATTTGGGAGAATGGAATTATGAGAAAAGCTTTTGTTCCTTTGTGCTCTTAGGGAATCTCCCCCCCATTATAATAAATATGTATCGTTTCTATAATTAGAAAAATACCTATTTATGGGGCACCTGGGTAGCTCAGTGGGTTAAGCCTCTGTCTTCGGCCCAGGTCATGGGTTCAGGGTCCTGGGATGGAGCTCCATATCGGGCTTTCCGCTCAGCAGGGAGCCTGCTTCCCCCCTCCTCTCCCCCCCCCCCCCCCCTGCTCCTCTGCTTGCTTATGATCCCTCTCTCTGTCAAATAAGTAGATAAAATCTTAAAAAAAAAGAGAAAAATACCTGTTTACAAACAATTCATTAGATATTCACTTAATTTAATGTATTCTTTGCATTCTTATTCCTACAATTAAAAACTTATTTGGTCTAGTATTAAATTGTAATTATAGGAATTTAAAAACAACTTGCCTCCTAAAAAGTATTTATATACTCCCAAAATGCAATATAATGCTCCACATATACTAGCATCATTTCCTATAAATCAAAACTTTTGACTCACCTGTTAGCCCATGAAGAAAAAGTCTTTCTAGCACATGAAAACCAAAAACCACAAAAGAGAAGATAGATAAAATTTGACAATGTAAAAATTTAAACTTCTGTTCCAGAAAGCCTACCATAAAGAAGGTTGCAAAATAATCCAATGGGGAAAAATATTTGCAACATATGTGACAAAGGAATTGAGGTCCATTTCTTAAAAAGAGCTTCAACAAATCAATGAGAAACCTTTTTCTAACAGGTAGACGAGTGTACAACAGGCAGCTCACTAAAGAAGAAATTCATGCAGCTATTGAACATATGGGAAACACCAATCATAAAAGTAATTTTAAAATGGAAAATTTGGGGGGCGCCTGGGTGGCTCAGTGGGTTAAAGCCTCTGCATTGGGCTCAGATGTCCTGGGATCTGATCTCAGAGTCCTGGGATCAAGCCCCGCATCAGGCTCTCTGCTCAGCAGGGAACCTGCTCCCCCCCTCTCTCTGCCTGCCTCTCTGCCTGCTTGTGATCTCTGTCTGCCAAATAAATAAATAAAAATCTTTAAAAAGAAAAGAAAAAATTTTAAATACAATTTAAGTTTTTATCTAGAAGATTGGCAAAGAACAAAAAGAGTGCTACCTATTATTGTCTAAGATGTGGGTAAATATATATTTCATACATGGCTGGTGAAAACATAAATTATCATTAATTTTTTTGAGAACAATTTGTCAAAAACTTTCAAATTTATAATAAGCATTTGACTCATCAATTTCCTACAGAATTTCCTATAGAAATTCTTGAGCAAATACCCAAAGGAATTTGTAAAAAGATGTTTATCATTTGGTTTGTTAGAGCAAAAAGGAAAAGAAAAGAAACTAAACTAAAAGTTTAGCTTTATCTCCAGTGTCCAGCCCGTTATTCGGTACATAATAGGTGCATAATAAATATTTGCTGAATGGTTTCACCAGTTTTTCATATGTTAAACAGAATGAGATATTAACTGGAGAAATACCTGAAAAAGGAAAAAAGACCAGGGGAAAGTGGCAGATCTGTCTGTATTTTATCCGTCTGTCCATCTGACGTGACTATTAGAAACAGAAGAATATTCAAACTCTTCATAGTAGCTGTTACTGAGGGTGGGAGGGAATACTGGGCACTAGTAATATTTGTTTTAAGCAATTCTGTTTTCTTTGAATTTTTTTTTTACAAATATGTGCTACTTTTGTAATAAAAAAAAATTCTTTCCTTAAAAACAAAAAGGGCTCCTACATCAAGTCCTGTAAAGCTTTCCTACCAACAACCCCTTTCCCCACCAGAATATTCACCTAATTACATCGACTGTCTTTAATCTCCTCACCTGGAGTCTATTTTCCTTTTCCTTCTGTTTAGCTCAGATTCTGGGGCTGGACGTAGCTTCATCAGTCCCCGCAGCTGCATGGCCACGGAATAAAGGGCTGTTCCCAGCTCCCACTCTTAAGAGAAAGTGTGGTAATGTGCCCCACCTCACTAGGGCCAAATAGTAGGTGTTTGTGGCTTTCCTTCCCTCCTCCCCTCTGGCGCAGCAGTGCCCCCGTGGGGCCGGGCAGAGATCCACGGCCAAGACCTCGTGGGTTAGAGTGACCCCAAAGGCAGACTTTGATAACCGCCCCAGGGCCATCAAGTGGAGATGATTTGCAGCTGGGGTGGGTGCAGGTTAGAGTGGGGAGGGCCGTCGGGCCCTGGAGGGATCTGGTACGGCCAAGGCCAGCAGGAACACAGTCTTGGTCTTGCTTCCCCTTGAGGGCCCCCTGTTGGCCTGTACCCCTCGGGGTTCTCATCCCAGGATACCTGGTCTCAGCAGAGGCTGGCCCTTCTTCCCTCAACGGCCCTGAAGGCTGGGACTTTCAGCACCTAACTCAGGTACCGCAGGCTTTTTGTTGTTTCTCTAGTCCATTCATTCATTCGGTTGTTGTTAGGAATAATTCCTTGGAGGCTCAGAAACCCGCACACCTCTAAAATAACAAACCACCTCTGATTAATTTATCAGGGGGACTTGCCAGCTGGTTCTGTTCCTAGCCCTGCATCTTGGATAAATCAAGCAGCCCCTCTGGGTCTGTACCCTACCCCCTCTGTTGGTAATGGTGGTAACCATGACGGTGCAGATCAGTCTCTCAAGAAGCCAAGCCTGAGGTGTGGATCCTTGTGTAAGTGATTTTGTAATTATAGGAATTTATATTTGTAATTATAGGAATTTCACCTCCAGAGAAGGGGGTGTGGAAGCAGGACAGGGAGACAGACTATGCTTCGTTGGATTCCCGCTCAGTCCTCTCCTACAGGGAGCTCTGGAGCGGAGATGGCCCCTTGAAGCCTCTCCTACCTTAAGGTAGGGCGCAGGCCTTGGGGCCCCATGTCAGTCGGGTATTGCTGAAGAGTCCTAGAGGAGCAGCTCAGACATGGGGTACCCACAGGGGGGCTGTCTAGGTGAGGCTGCTCCCTTTGGTTATGGACAAGCGTGCAAAGAAAGGAGGCGGGGGGGCCATTCATAGCCGGCTCTAGTGGCGGAGGGGGGGGGTAGGGGTGGGGTGGGTGGAGCACATGCGGGGCTGGATGTTCATGCCGGGCACTGCAACGATAGCGATAAACTCTGACGTGGCTGGAGTGCTCACTGTGTGCCGGGCGTTGTCTGGAGTCCCTTATAGACACAACCTTTGATGCTCACGGCTGCCCTGTGAAATCCATATTTCATTCTATTATCTGCATTTTGTAGATCAAGACACCGAGTCACAGAGAGGTTAAGTAACTTACCCAAGGCCACACAGTAAGAAGAAGAACTGGGTTGGGAAAAAATGATCTCTATAGTCTTTCTGTGACCCTATAGAAGAGTAACTTTAGCTACAATTTGAGACCAGTGTCATGTATTTGTTTACTTAGTTACCCACTTGACATTTACCGAGAGCCCCCCATGTACCAGGAATTACAAAAATTAGCTCAGCCCCTCTCCAGCCCTCCAGGGACTTATGCTATTGGGAGAAACACTGTGTGCCTGTCTGTCAGAGGGGACTGAGCAGCGAGTGCCCCAGGAAAGGGAGGTACAGAAGGCCAAGGGCAGCGAAACACCTTGCTCTGCCCCGGGGCAGTAGGAAAGGCAGCAAGGAATAGGGGCACCTCCAGCGTGGTCTGGAAGGATAGGCAGACATTAAAGCTGGAGGAAGGAGATGGGCATTCCTGGCAGTGGGAACACCACAGACAAAGGCCAGGAGGGACGAAGGTGTGGTGTGGCAGGTAGAGGGTGACACATGTCTGGAGACAGGCTGGGAGGCCTGCAGGGTTAGCGGAGACAGAGATGGGAGGCCCCACAGTGTCCATCAGACCGCACTGACCCCTAGGCCAGCCCGTGGTCACTGTTCAACCCGGACAAGCCGGTTCGCTGGAGGTAGCAATGGGTGGCCGCCTCGTCCTGAACATCTCAGGACCTGGAGACGGGATGAGCAGACGCCCCGCCTGCCCTTGGTTCAGCCCAGGGCGGGCAAGCTCTCTGAGTCAGGTGCAGCCTGGAAAATCACGCCGAGCAAGGTCCACAGGTCACGTTCCGGGGGGTGGTTCCGGGGACCTCTCTGGGCCTGGCTCGATAAGAAAACCGAATTGTATAATCACAAAAGGCATCATGGTACAGATCCACTGTCACGTACCTCTGTCTGGCGATCTTGGATACTTCTTTAAAAACACACACAGAACAAACCAAGGAGCACAATGCATTGCTCTTATCTCTCTGCTCATCCCGGAGAAATCGTACTCCGCAGGTCTAGCGCCCTCCCACCTTTATCAAAGTGTTTGCCAGCTGCTAGATAACCACCTCTAGGGAAGCTGGGAGTGAAGGCCAAGCCAGTGACATCCACAGTTCCCTCCCTGTTAACTGGGTGATGTCCCCGTGATTCAACTCTGGGCCAAGGGAAGACATTGCCAAGAACGAGGACACCTCCTTTCTTTCACCATTAAAGGGTCGACACAATGAGTTAAATTTTCAGAGGGAGTGTGTGTCCCTACAGTTACTAAGAACCACAGAGAAAGCAGGAGATTTTATTAACTTACCATCATGTCTTCAGTGCCTTATACAGTTCCTGGCAAACAGTGGGTGCCTAATAAATGTTTATTTCTCCTTGTGAAAATAGGAGCTTTTCTTTTTCCCAATGTCTCTTTCTGATGATTATACGTAACCGCTGGATGAATTGCAGCATCTCAGGGTTTTACAAGGTCACCTAAGATTTTCAGGTTGACCCTAGGCATAAGTTTTTTTTTAATTTTTGGGAAAATTGTGTTATGTTAGTCACCATAACCGTAGGTATAAATTGTGATAGTTAGCATTTCCTGAGCCTCTATGATGTGTCAGGCTCTTGCTAAAGCTATAATAATAGCAATAGCAATTATGAGGTTATACCTAAGCCTTATATAAACTACTCTTCTAAGTACCTGACATATAACAGCTCATTTAACCCTTAGAAGAACTCTCTGTATTTACCCATGAGAACAATGAGGCTCGTAAGGGTTGTATCACTTTCCCAAGGTAACTTAACCTGGGACTCTAACCTTTGATTCCACATCTGTAGTGTGGAAGGGAACTGTTAGGCTTGTCTTGGGTCCAGCTCACTCCCTGGGGTCAGGTTCCTAGAGTATGGTTTGCTGTCTGGCTTCATGCCCCCGTGGGGAGGCATCTTCAGGTGTGGGGGCAGATATGGAAATGCCCTCTCCCCCCTTAGTCATCCTGGTACCACTGGAAGTCATTACTCTGGTTCCAGAAGGCAGAATTGCACCTTGGATCATTTCCTGGGATGGCCTGTCTTATGGCCTCAAGCCTCTTTGCGTTTCCTTTTTGGGGTGACTACGTAACAAAGCTTCTCCGTAGATTACTGGGAGCAGATAAACACAGTGGACAAGATGTGGGCTGAAACTGCCCCGCGCCTTTCTCAGAGAAGAAAAACCGTGTCTAGAGCACTTGGCTTCCCTTCAGTGGCACGGCCTTTGTGGTCATGCGGGAGCTTCTCTCTAGATTTGAACAATCGTGTCGGCTGCAGGGGTGGGGAAAGTCTTTTGAGAGGTCAATGGCAGGAAGCCCTCAATGAGACTTATGACTTCTAGGAGTTTGTTGAAATAATCTCTCTTCTCCTCCCGACACGTCGTGCTATGTACAGACTCTAGGCAACCCACAGGCAAGGACTGAGGCAGGCTCCAGCTGCTCCCCTCTCCATTCCCCCACCTCATCCCTACAGCCTAGGTATCCAGAACTTGTTTATAAAGACCTGGGCTTTGAGCCCTGCCTGGAATTTCCTTCTTGGTTGGCTTTCTTTTCACCTTACGCCATTAAATGTTTATCTTTGAACTTTACTTCTTTGGGCATTTTTGCAAAATCTTTTAAACCCCTTTAAGTGAGTTGCCCATTGATGCTTAGCTATGTTTGTGTGAAAGTTTGCAAAGTTTGAGAGGCTGGGAGAATTTACAAAGTTCCAGTGAAAGCTAATATGGCTTTGAGCACTTGGTGGTCTCCCCATAATCATTCAGTGATTGAATGAATGAATGGATAGCGTAATGAATTAACTGAGCCATTGCAAGGGTTGAAGTATGAGTTGAATGTTGCAGAATCAATGCTTTTTCTAACAGTGAGGGCTAAAATGTATGTGTAAAAAGGGGTGAGGCAAAGGGACTAATCAGGGCAAACTCTTAGGTTTGGGGCCTGAGCTCCTTGGGAGTGACATCATCCTTTCCAGAGAACAGGGCAGACCGCAGGAGGGATGGATTTGGGGCAAAGAAATCAAGAGTTGTATTTTCAGAGTTTCGTAACCTTGGTACTACTAACCTTTGGGTCCAGATAATTCTTGGTCGTGGGAGCTGTCCTGTGCGTAGTAGGCTGTCTAGCAGTCTGTCTGGCTTCCGCCCACTAGCTGCCTATTTGCACATCCCCTCCCCCAGAAATATCTTGAGCCAAGGCTCAATGTCCCCAGGGGGGCATTGCGTTCCTGGTTGAGAAGCAGTGGATTAAAGTGAATGACTCGTGAGGTCACCGTGGCTGGGAGGGGTGTCCAGGACGCAGAGAGAAGCCCAAGGGAGACATAAATTGTAGCAGATGAGATTTATAGTAGATGCTGAGAAGAACTTTCTGTCAGATGATAAGATCCTGACATGTATGGCTTTTGGTCTCAGAAATAATAGGGGAAAGGACCAAGAGCTGACTGGGCACCCTGTGGATTGGAAAGAATGCGGACTCTGGAGTCAGATAGGTCTGGCTCAAACCAGCTGCAGGCACTTAGGGCCACTTAGCAACTCTGGGTGCGTCCTCACCCGCCAAAGGGGGCTAACAGTGTCTGCCTCCTGGAACGGAAAAGAAGATTCGAGGTCTATACAGAAGTGTGTGTAGGAGATCCCTAGCCCAGTGCCTGGCATACGGCAGGGTATTTGGAAATAGTAGTGATTGCTGTGACTGTTCCTTCTGCCGGGTTGTACACTGGTGCCTTCTCCCCGGGCTTGCCAACTGATGGTTGGCCACCAAGAGACTTTGGAATCTGTCATCCTAGCTGGAATCTGTGCATACCTTCCTGTGACAGTGCTTGGGACGCAAAATGGGATTATCTAGAAAGCAATTCCCAGTTACACAGTCACAGAAGAGGTTAGAACGACACTGTGGATATTTTTATATTTCATCCCAAATATGTTTGAAGTGGTTACACTGTTCCTCGCAAAGAATGCTACATGTGTATTTAACAGCTGAAAAGGCCTACTTAGGTAGGCTTCTAGAAGGTTCTAGAAACAACCTTTCTGTATGGAAATGCTTCCTTTATTATCTTTTATATTTTTAACACAAGGGACACGTGATGTAGCAAGCCCTCTGGAGGCCGTGTCCTGGAGCAGCCACTATCCACGGGCACATCGCACACAGCATCCAGGGCAGCTAGTTAAGTAACAAGTCGTAGGGTCCCCTTTGCACCAAGGAGAAAATCAAGACACAGAGAGACAGATGCATGCCCAAAGTCACACAGCTGATACGTAGCTGAGTGGGGATTTAAACCCAGATATTCTGCTCTCACAGGCTGAAACTTTAACCACTATGCCACGTGGCTAACTCAAAGTTTGAAGGGGACCCATCTGGAGACCTTAACAATACCTTGAGGACCATTTTGTTATTTCTTATATGCTGGTCCACATTCCCGATTATGTTTTCTTCCACATATATCTGTTGGCATTCCATTTAACTTTGATCCCATTTTACTTTTTTTCCCAAGGACTATTTTACACTCACATTTTAATATTTATTTAAAACCTCAGGCACAAGAGAGCCCTTCAAAAGAAAAAGCCCTGTGAGTTTCTGAAGAAAATGCTTATGCAGTGGTCTTTATCTCATGCAGCTGAATATAATTTCCCCCCAGATGTGACTTCAGTAACTTGGTAAATTAATCCTTAGCGAATGGAAACCAGTAGGAACACCACAAAGATCTGAGCTAACCAAGAGGACCCGCAAACCTGGACAGTTGATGAATTTGTAGACAGTCTGTTTGGCCTGTCTGATCTCCATCAACCACCTCCTTAATTAACCTGACTGAGGACAATGCCGTTGGGTCCTTTGCATAATCAAATCTTCCAGACTCCTCTTCCTGGGTGGGAATGAGTGAGACAGCTGAGGGACCGAAAGGACTCAGTGGGGTTGGTCCATTTTTGGGGCAAACATGGAGGACTGAGTCAACCTTGTTGGCACTTGAAGGGAGGCTCTTGGCTGAGTGTCCATCCTGGCTGTAGCCCAAGCCCGGAAGGAAGTCTGTGCCAGTTGGGTCCATGGCTGCTTTAGGATGTTTGGAGCCTAAATGGAGACACATTGGGCTGGCTTCCTCTAAGGCCTTTCAACAACTTTGTGGACTAGAGCTTCTTGATTTTTCAAAAGGAAATGCCACTCCCCAGGCAAGGTTCCAGGGGAAGAATCTGCTAGTCTTGTGATTTTAGGGCTCATCTCCCTGAAATTCTGTTCTGCTTGGTAGGAGGTATGGATGGAGTCCCTGCTCATCTCTAGTCATACCTCGGTCCTTCTGCGTCCACCAAAGTCACCGGTACTTGCTTCTTCCTACACATTGGTCTTTCGCTTTCTTAAGGGGTTTCAGAGGAAATGGTGGATGAGGACTTTGGTTATGTCACCAAGAAAGGGTCTCCGGGGATCTTCTGCCTTCTCTGTCCTCCCCACCCCCACTGCTATAAACAAACTTGCATTGAATTGTCAAGGGCCCTGACCCTGGCTGGGGGCTGGGCCCCTGGAACCAGGCCTCATTACTCTCCTAAGGGGGCCAAAATCTCCCCATGGGAGGTGCTAACAAGCTTTGAAGAGGAAACAAACAGGAGAAATTCAAAAAGTGCAGAAACCGTCAGGGTGAATTTTTTTTTTTAAAAGCCTCCCACTGGAGCTTATCTCTGGTGTTCACTAAGAGCTGTTAAACTTTTTAAATGTTGAAATGATTAGTCCTATTATTGTGTCATTCTGCTACACTCACTCTCATCTTCCATCTCTGTCCGCCCACCAGTCCCTTCGTGCCTCCCCACAAGCTGAATTCTACCGCATTCAGATCTTCTGAGATGGAACCCCCTAAAATACGTTCTTCTTTCAAAATATGTTTACATTTAAGTCACTCAGGTGCTCTGTTACTTAGTCAAAGATGTCAGACATTTTAAGGAAGAAGGATAGAGATGTTGTTAATAGGGCATTTGGTCTAGTATTCTAGCAGTCTTTTTTTTTTTTTAAAGATTTTATTTATTTATTAGTTAGAGAGAGAGAGAGCACAGGCAGACAGAGGCAGAGGGAGAAGCAGGCTCCCTGCCGAGCAAGGAGCCCGATGTGGGACTCGATCCCAGGATGCTGGGATCATGACCTGAGCCGAAGGCAGCCGCTTAACCAACTGAGCCACCCAGGCGTCCCTCTTTTTTTTTTTTTTTAAAGGTTATTTATTTATCTGTTTGACAGAAAGAGAGAGAGAGATCACAAGTAGGCAGAGCAGTAGCAGGCAGAGAGTGGGGTGGGGGGAAACAGAGAGCCCGATGTGGGGCTCGATCCCAGGACTCTGCGACCATGACCTGGGCCGAAGGCAGAAGCATAACCAACTGAGCCACCCAGGCACCCCAGTCTAGCAGTCTTCTAATTCTTCACTCAGCCCCTGCCCGTTCCCCCATCTTACCTTTTCACCACGGTTCTCAGATGTTCCCTCAGCCAAGGAGCTCAGTCGTACCACAGGACAAAAGTAGCAGGAGCCGAGAGGTTCAAGACTTTTGAGTTTTTCTGGTATTAAGCTGGGATCCTAGAGACCCCAGAGCCTTTCTGCTCTGACCTTTTCTTTGCCCCAGTGCTTCTCTCCTTTGGCACTCCCCTGACTGGCCATCTGTTCTCCCTGGTCCACACCTGACTTTGGGGAGTGGAGGGCCCAGTGGTTCAGGAGAGCCAAGACTTGGGAGTCAATCAGACCCTGGCTTCAAGTCTAATGTCTGTGTGACCTTGACCAGGTTCCTTACCCACTCTAGACTCAGTTTTCTCACGGGAATAATAGTACCGGTATCTAATTTATAGGGTTTTTGTAAGGGCTACATGAGCAAATTTATGCATGTGCTTTTTGTTTTTTCAAAAAGAATTGAGATGGGGGTGCCTGGGTGGCTCAGTTGGTTAAGCGTCAGACTCTCAATTTCTGCTCAGATCATGATCTCAAGGTTGTGAGATCAAATCCCATGTCAGGTTCCATATGTAAGATTTCTCTCCCTCTCCTCCTCCCCCTACCCACCTCCTTCTCCTTCTCTGGAAAAAAAAAAAAAGAGATGAAATTTACATAGTATAAAATTAACCATTTAGAGTGAATAATTCAATGACATTTAGTGCATTCACAATGTTGTGCAACCACTACCTTTATCTATATTTGAAAACATTTTCCTCACTCAAAAATAAAATTCCATACTCACCGAGCAGTCACTTGCCCTAGCCCCTGGCAACCACCAATTTGCTTTCTATCTCTGTGGATTTACAGAGCTTTCCTATAAGTGGAATGATACAACATATGTGTCTGGCCTCTTCCATTCAGCATGCTGTTTTTTGAGGTTCATTCATGCTGGCGCATGGATCCTGACTCCATCTGTTTTATGGCTGAATGATATTCCACTGTATATATACAGCACCATTCATTTATCCCTGTGTCTGTTCATGGACATTTGGGTTGTTTCTACATTTGGCTCTTGAAAATAGTGCTATTAGGGGGGCACCTGGGTGGCTCAGTGGGTTAAAGCCTCTGCCCTCAGCTCAGGTCATGATCTCAGGGTCCTGGGATCGAGCCCCGTGTCAGGCTCTCTGCTCGGCGGGGAGCCTGCTTCCCTTCCTCTCTCTCTGCCTGCCTCTCTGCCTACTTGTGATCTCTGTATGTCAAATAAATAAGATCTTAAAAAAATAGTGCTATTAGGAATATTTGTGTGTATGCGCCTTCTTTAGAATGTAGGAAGTACTTAATAAATATCAAAGAAGCAAAACCAAAGTCCAGGATTTCGTGTTGATGACCAGAAGACTTCTGGCCTTCCCAGGATCCCACACAGAGGTGACTCACAGCTTTATCTTTCATGAATGGCAGGACTTTTCGAATCTCTGCTCATCTAAGACCTAATCTGTCTTCACTGACACAGTACAAGTGAGGAGGAGTTTGAGAAAAACATGCTGGGTCTTGCTCAGGTTTGGCTGAATAACTTGTTGGGCTGGATGACCTAAACAGGCCAGAGCAAGGCTCATGTTTCTAAGGCTCTAGAATAATCAGAATCCCACTAAATCTCACTAACCCTTAGAATCTCATCAAGCCTCAGTTTTCTTTACTGTAAAATGGGGTGATAGTGGAAATGACCAATTGTCCTGATTTACCTGGGAAGCTAGCCATCAGTACAGGATGGGACCTTGGACATGGACTTCCTCTTTCTTCCTTCCTACTAAAAACAAGTAATATCAAAACAATAATTTCCTGATGAAAGAAAGATAATGTAATGCCCTTTAATTTACATAGCATATCATTTCTGAGCTTCTAATAATGTGCCAGGAACTGTTCTAGGCTCTGGGGATACAGCAGAGAACAAAACAGACAAAATCCTTGTCCTAATTAAGTTTATATTCAAGTGGGAGGGGGCAGGCAATACATAAATAAAATAAATTAAAAAGATGTTAGTCTATTAGAATGTAGTAAGATCCCTGGAAGAAAATAATGCTGGTGAGAGGGAAGGGTCTGTTGGCAAGAGGGGGAAGAGTAGTTTTGTGGTTTATCAAAGAGTGGTGTGGCCAGGACTGATTTCCTCGAGAAGGTGATATTTGGCCAAAGAGTTGAAGGAGGTGAATGGAGAGGCAAGTGAATGGCTGGGGATGAGCAGGCCATACTGAGTGAACGGCAAGGACACAGGTCCTGAGGCAGGAGCAAGACTGGAGGTATTGAGACCTGGCAAGATGGCCGCCAGTGAGCAATCAGGATCCCTGTTGCGGGAAATCAGAGAGACAGTGGGAGCCAGGTGGTGTAGGGTCGTGCAGTAGGGACTTTGGCCGTTGGATGGAGAGAGCTGGCAGGGCTTGTAGAAGGGGTGGCAAAGACTTGCTGAGGCTCTCCAGCTCATCTGCAGGAAAGCCAAGTCTTTACAATGGCTGCCAATAGCTACCGTTACATAAAAATGGGAACTTGTGTTCCAACCCCAGCCCAAACATGTCCCTCCTTCCCATGTCCCATCTTCTTCATCCCAGTGGGTGATGCCTCCACCTGCCCAGCTGCTAGAGGCACACATTTCAGACTTCTATTGTGACTATGCTCATTCTCACACATCTTTGTCCATCTGTCAGCAAGTTTTGCCAATCCCACCTCCCAAAGAGATCCCAAATGTGACTACTTCTCTGTCTCACTGCTGCCAGTCTTGTCCACGTCACTAGCCCTCTGATCTGGTATGCTCCACTAAAGTTCCCTCAGTCCACCTGCCCCAGAGCAGCCAGAGGGGTCATTTCAAAACACGAATCTGACTGTGCTACTCCCCCTGCTTATAGACCTCTAGCGGTCCCCAAACACACTCAGAGAAATGGAAACTCCCTACTGTAGCCAACAGTAGGGAGCCGACACCTGTCCAGCCACACTGTCCTTCTGACAACATCTGCATATGCAGTTGCACTAGCCACCTTGACCTTCATCCCTTATCAGGCCTCTGCACCAGTACTTGCCTTTGCCCTCCATATAACATGCTTTTCTCCCAGTTTCTGCATCATTCTGGTTCCAACTTCATATCACTGGGGTTTCCAAGATCACATAGTCTAAAGTAGCACCCCTCCTCAACCAACCTGTTACCCTTTATTAAATACCCCCTTTTGTGGTCTTTATAGCACTCAATTCTCTTAGAATTCATCTTATTTATTAGACATAATGATTTATTTGTTTATAAGGCATGTAAGCTCCTTGAAAGCCAGGACCCTATCTGTCTGGTCCATTATTGTGCTCCCCACATCTAGAGCAGTGCCTAGTCCATAATACGCATTCAACAAGCATGTGAATGAATGAAAGTATAGTGAGCTGTAGAGCTTACCAAGTATCAGCACTTTCCTCTGGGGTTCCACGGTACCCTGTCTTTCCCTCATAAAACTCTTACTATCTTATGGTGGAATGATTGGTATATGCCACATCTCCCTTCTAGTTTTCCTTTAAGGAAAGGACTATTTTTGTATCTGCCTCAGCATTTAATATTTCCCTGGCACACAATAGGTACTCAATCCATTCTTTTTGTATCACTGGATGAGTGAAGATATACCCAAAATAACAGTGGCTTGAAAAAATGTTCTTTCTTTCTCATATATAAGACTAAGCTGATATAATGCCTTTGCCATATGAAGTGTTTAAAAGCCCAGTTTGTGCCTTACTCTGCATGGCCTGAGATGGCTCACTACTTTCTCTACTTTGCCATGCTTGGGGAGGGGAGAGGGGAAGAGGGGAAGAGGACACGTCCCTCTCTGTAAGGGCAGAACCTTGGAATTGCCCTACTTCAGCTCATAGCCCATTGGGCAGAACTAAGTCACATGGCCACTTGTAGCTGCAAGGGAGGCTGGGAAATATAGTCTTTTTTTTTTTTTTTTTTGGAAGGAGGGCCATACCCAGCTCACAAGTGTATTATTGTGGAAGAAGGGGAGATTGGCCTTTGGGGGAGAACTCAGCATCTCTGCCAATCATATCTATTACTTCACTTGACCCTCATCACAACCCTGTTTTACTAGCAGTATATACGTGGTGATCTCCATTTTGCTGATGAGAGGACTGACACTTTGAGGTTTTTTTTTTTTTTTCCTCCAGCTAGGTCAATAGTTTGTATTTATTTATTTAGTTGTTATTATTGTTTCACGTTTTTATCTAAATTCCAGTTAGTAGAATTCTAAATAGTAGTATCTAAATAGTAGTATCTAAATTCCAGGAGTAGAATTTAATTTAGTGATGCATTGCTTACATATCAGACCCAATGCTCCTCACAACAAATGCCTCCTTAATCCCCATCACCCATTTAACCCATCCCCCTGCCCGACACTTGGAGACCTTAAGTGACTGAGCTGGCAAAAAATTAATGAGAAACAGGCTGGGACCTTGAAACCAGGCCTTCTGGTCCCATGCTGGAGAGAGAACTACCTTGTCTGCTATGTGTCAGCGGCTCAGTTCAGCAAAAGGAGGCTGTGGTCAATCATTCTGGCGTCCACTAAACACCTCCTCCAAGCCTACACTGCCCACGGGACTCCTGGCCGGATATATAGCTTCTCTGGGCCTCTGGGCCTGGTGCCTCTCTGGGGGGTGCCAGCCCCAGGCCTGAGCCTTGGTGAGGCAGCACTTTCCATCCCTCTGTGTCCAGGGCAGCAATCACACAGCTCTGTCTCGGTAATTCAGGCAAAAGCTGGCGCTGCTGGGGCTGCTGAGGAGGAAGCAGGAGATGGGAGCCAAGGTTTCCTTGGCTGTTGGGCCTGCCTTTAGGATCATCATTTCTGTACCCGATATCTACTGAGCTCCTGTTATGGGCCAGACCCTGGGGATGCAGCCGTGAGCAACAGTAAAAATGTTCTGTCCTCATGTAACTTGTATTTCAGTGAAGGGAAGCAGAGCATAAAATAAATAAAATGATAAGAGACAGAGTATGCTGGATGGTGATAGGTGCTTTGGAGGTTATACAACAGGGATGAAGAATGAGGGGGTGCTAGTGGGAGGAGTATCCCAATTTTAAATGTGGAAGTAGATAAAGAGCCCACTGAAAGATGTTATTAGAGCAGAGACTGGAATGAAGTGAGGGAGCAAGATAGAGAACACAGAGGGAATGAGACTCCCAGACTGTGGGGACAGAAAGTACTGAGGTTCTGAGGCAGAAGCCTGCTTGGAGGTGTTCAGAAAACTTCAAGTGCAGTTGGATCAGAGAGGGTGAGGAGATGGGCGATAGACGAAGTAAGAAGTGATGTGACCACTTAGGGGAGACTGTAAGTAACACCGCAGGGTACAATTGTGCAGGTTGTTTACTGCACAAGGATGCCGGATCTCACCAAGCCTTGCACCTTGATGCAAAGCTACTATGTCTGCCTGGAGGAAGGAGAATGTTTTAGAGCTAGCAACCAACTTTCTTTTTAATAACTATGGCTTATTCCACAAGACTTAGATACTCATTGTAGGATTTGGTGCAGAGGAATGACATAATCTGACTTAGGCCTTGGAGACTGTGCTAAAAATAGGCTCAATAGCAAAACACACACACACACACACACACACACACACACACACACACACCAGTTCAATTAAAAAATGGGCAGAAGATCAGAATAGACATTTTTCTAAAGAAAACATCCAGATGGTCAACAGGCACATGAACAGATGTTCAACATCATTAATCATCAGGGAAATGTAAATCAGAACCACAATGATATGGCACCTCAAACCTGATAGAATGGCTAGTATCAAAAAGACAATAAATTACAAGTGTTGGCGAAGATGTGGAGAAAAGGAAACCCTCATGCACTGTTGTTGGGAATGCAAACTGCTGTGGCACTATGAAAAACAGTATGGAGGCTCCTCAAAAACTTAAAAATAGAACTATCCTGTGACCCAGGAATTCTATTTCTGGTGATTTATCCAGAGAAAACAAAAGCAATAACTTGAAAAGATATATTCACTCCCGTGTGTACTGCAGCGCTTTTTACAATAGCCAAGATACGGAAACAGACGAAGTTACCATTGAGGGATAAACAAGGTGTGTGTGTGTGTGTGTGTGTGTGTGTGCATGTGCATGCGTGTGCCGGCAATGGAGTGTTATTCAGCTAGGAAAAGGAAGGAAATCCTGTCTTTTGCAGCAACATGGATAAACTTTGAGGGCATTATGCTAAGTCAAATAAGTCAGAAAAAGACAAATACTGTATGAGCTCTCTTATGTGTGGCATCTTAGAAAAACAAAAACCAAAAACAAATTAAAAAAACAAAAAATGAGCTCATACAGAGCACAAACAAATAAACACACAAAAAATGAGCTCTGATACAGAGAACAGATTGGGGTTGCCAGAAGTGGTGATGAGGATGGGAGAGATGGGTAAAGGGGATCAAAACATATAAAAAAAAAAGCTGTCCTAATTCCCCATTTTGCCTATGTAGACACAGCCTTAGTATTCTATCCCCACGAGTGTGTTTCAATCTGGAAATAGGTTTGTCAAGGGTCCCCGGCAAGGTGGGGACTGGAAAAAGAAGATAAAGGGAGAAACAGAAAAATATCAATGAGAAGGAAAATGAACAAAACAAACAGAATGAAATCCATTGAGAACAGCAGCGTTCAACTTAAGCAACATGATTTTTGTGGCACACAAACCGTGGGGCTAAAGGTCTGGGTGGACGTGATCTAGTCCAGTGAGCGCTTGGGTGCTGAAGAGCATCTGATATGTAGATTCCCAGGGGATGAGAAAGCTGAGGGATAGGACAGAAAGCTTGATAAAGAGAAGAATCAGTCCTACAGTCTGAAAATTTGCATGGTTGTGGCTGAGTTGGAAGTCTAAAAAAATAAAAGATACCTAACCTCATTATTAATCCTAAACAAGCAAATTAAAGCTATAATGAATTATTGGTTCATATCCACCAGATTAGCAGACATTTTAAAGCCGGATAATAAAACCATGTGGAGGGGCGCCTGGGTGGCTCAGTGGGCTAAGCGTCTGCCTTCTGCTTAGGTCATGATCCCAGGATCCTGGGATCGAGTCCCGCATCGGGCTCCCTGCTCAATGGGGAGCCTGCTTCCCCCTCTCCTGCTCACCCTGCTTGTGCTCTCTCCCTGTCAAATACATAAATAAATAAAATCTTAAAAACAACAACAACAAACAAACCATGTGGCACTTCCTAGACAGCTGAATATGCACATATATCCCGATAATTTAACTCCTGTCAGTCTACACCTCAGATGAAAAAACATCACGGAAGTGGAAGTGAATAAACTACGAGTTCCCACCATGATGTGGTTGCATCATAAAAGAAAAAGGGGGAAAAAAAAAGACAGAAGAGGGTCTCGGAGCAGGGAGACCAAGTAGAAGCTTTTGCAAGCGACGGTGACTTGGCCCATTAGCATCTGGGTACCCATCTGGAGGTGGGCAGCCTGGGCCAGCACTTAGCCCTCACAAGCCTGACTCAGACTTTTCTGGAACCCTGTGGTGGCCCCTTGCGAAGGACAATCTATGAAGGCTTGGCCTGTTATGTTATACTCTAAGTCACTGTTCGTTGAGCACCTGCCATGTGTCAAGCCCCACAATGGCGAGCACTTCCCGTCCCTTGTGCCTCATGTGAGGAGCCTTACAAGGACGCCGTGATGCAGAGCCCAGGAACTTGCCCAAGGTTGCATGGGTGATGGGCGCTGCGGGGATGGAAAGCACACTGATCCTACCCAGGCCTGGACTCTTCCCGGCCCTCACTGGAAGGCGCCCTAGGGGAGGAGGAAGGAACTTTTGAGCTCTGCTCTGAGCTCTTGTTAGTCAAGCTGCAAAGCACAAGTCTCCCCCAACACTTGATATGAATCTCTCCCAGGCCTTTGCTCTCTTGTGCTCCAGAGAAGTTGGTCAGACAGGCGGCTGATGAAGAGATTATTCTATTTTGAAGGAGAAGAACGTGCCATCATTTCCTTTGGTAACTCAGTTGCTTTTGGTAAACAGTGACCCTACTGTCACCTAACAGGGTAGGACTGTATCTTTTCATCTAATGCCTCAGAGGATGCCGACTCAATTAGTATTTGCTAAACAGATGAATGGAAATCACAAAGCTAGCAGAGAATTGGATTGAAGCCTGGGGAGGGGAGAGAGCCAGAGCCTCACCCTTGGGGCTGATCCCAATACACAAAGTTTCTGTGGAACCTGACCTTCTGGGGGCTGGGGAGATAGGGGAGAAGGCGAGGAAGGAGCAGGGCACAGGTAGTTCTAAGGGGAAATTCTTAATACAAGAGAGGGGACTCACGAGGCCTTTATTTTGCTTTCTTTTCATCAAATTATGTGCGGTTGGGGTTTTTTGAGAGTTCTGAGTGGGAGCTCCTGCTTTGTCATTTAAGGCCTATAGTGTTGAGGCGGGTTGCTGCGGCTGGGGGCGGGGCGGGGGTGGGGAGACAGAACTTTCAGGGCCTCAGTTTTCTCCCTGGGAAAGTGTAGGGAATAAGGCACTCCTGGTCTAGGAGTGCTCCCAGCTGTAAGATCTTCCTTAAGCTCCATGGTAATTAATGTGCGGTGTTTTCCATCGGCCCTATTCTGCAGAGGTGGCGCTGAGGCACAGAGAGGGTAGTGCCTGTCCAGGGTCACACAGCTATTGAATAGTAGAACAGGGACTTGACTCCACTCGGTCTGTGATCTTAACATTGATTTCTACCAGCCTTGTTGTGGGGTTCAAGGGGGCTGCCTACCACAAAATTGCATTCCCATCTGTTTTTTGCAGTAATATAGTGCCTTCACTGATCTTTCCACTTCCTGTCCCCCCTGCCCAACACCCCACCACCTCGAATCTGCTTGGCTTCTCCATGTCAGAATTTTTAGATTTCCTGGGGCACCTGGGTGGGTCAGTTGTTAAGCGCATGCCTTTGGCTTGGGTCATGATCTCAGGGTCCTGGGATCCAGTCCCATGTAGGGCTCTCTGCTCAGCAGAGAGCCTGCTTCTCTCTCTCCCTCTGCCTGCCTCTCTACCTACGTGTGCTTTCTCTTTATCCCCGGCAAGTAAAAAAAAAAAAAAAAAAAAAAAAAAATTCCTAAAAGGAGCTCCAGTCATGGTCTTGCTTGCCTCAAAAATGGTTTCCTTATTGCTTTTGGAATCCACTCCCCTGGCTGATGAGCTGAAGTTCTCAACAATGTGGCTTTAATCAGCTTTTCCAGCCTTTTCTTCTATCTCCTCCCTTGGCACGTGTAAGCCATGGGCCAGTGGCTCCTCTTGAACTGGGCCCACACTCTTCTCCATCTTGGCCTTGACCTAGGCCTGAGCTTCTCTTCCTGGACCATCCGCCTGCCTGGGGACACTTGGCTGTTTCTCAGTGCGGAGTCTCTCCCTTATGAAGCTTCACTTCGGCTCTCTGCTCCAGATGAATACAATCTGTCCCTTTGCTCTTTGTTGGTATTCTTCTACGTGGACCCCATTCTGCCTTATGTTATGGTTATTTATGGTCACCTTGTATGATTCTTCTTGATGCTTAGTCCCTTAAAGCCTAGAACGTGTCCTCCTCACCTTTGAGGGTTTAACACAGAGCCTTATACGGAGCAGGAGGTCAGAAATGTGTAGAAAGAAAGAGGGAATTAACCTGGAATTAAAGACTCGTTCCCTCGCAAGAGAAGCCCGTAGATTTCCGTCATTAAGAATAGGTAGATACCCTTTGCTTGCCTCTCAGGTTGTATGGAATCCTTTACTGGTTCAAGTGACACGTGTGTAGAAACCCTTCCCAGAGAATGCGCATCAAGTCCAGCTCAGTGTGCGGACATCCTGGGCAGTCCCCAAGTGTCCTTTGCTGGGGCCTCGATGTTTTGCGCAGAAGGCATCCATGGATATTATTTTGAAATGACTGAAAATTCTCTAAGTACCTCCAAGAGGAAAATCTGACTCCCCTTTCCCACAGGCTAATTGATAATAACATCTCAGCACAAAGAGAAGAGAAAGATAAGTGCACAGACCTGCTATTTGTCTTCAACATGAAGGGTTTGAACCCAGCGAGCTCTCTTATACATTATATAGAGTTTGAAAAAAAATACATCTTCCTTTATGTTCTTTGAGAAGTTTGGTCAATCTGGCTAAACACTGGAACGCCCCAAATCGCCATTGGCCAGGCTTTCATAGATGGGGGAAGAAAAGCAACTTTTACACACACACTACTTATTTTGTGGTGACCGCGGAGCTCAGTATCTCATCTCTTCCCCCCCATTTCCTGTGTTATGAAATGCTGGGCATAGTTTTCCCTTGGCTCAGCGGCGTTTTGATAAAGACCAGGGAGCTGGGATGAAAGGCGCAGTGAACACTGCCCTCTTTTGTCCGCATGGGGTTCCTGCCGGTTCTCCCTGCCGGGCGCGGGTCCAGCAGACAAGAGGTCAAAATCCTGCTAAGGAAACCTTAGCGTGGACTTTCGGTGCATTTGTTCTCCACGTGCCTCCAAAAAATTTCAGTAGCGTGGAGCATCCTTACTTTGGGCCACAAACAATTTACCCGAGGCTGCCACTTTGTAGCAGCAACCATTTAATGATGGTGGTTCCAGGCTGACCCCCCCAGAAGTAAGTGGAAAGCAGAAAAGAGGCCCTATTGTCTGAGCTTTCCCTGCTCCTTTGCACTACCAGGAAGCTAAAGATATCCACCGGCAGAAAGCAACTGTCAGCAGGAATGGGGCAAGATTCCCTTTCCCGGTCGAGTAACCCCTCATTGGAAAGAGAAAGCCTTTTGTCCCAGCAGCTTGAGAACGAACGTCTCAAATCAATTGGTTATGACGTTCTCGTGTGTTGTGTGATATACGAAGGTAAGGACTTGGGGAAACGAATATACTGTCACAGCATTTGAATGGACTCGAAGCAGTACTGGGTAGGGGAGGGCATTTCTGTTTGTGGGACAACTTACATTTTTTAATAGGCATAACCAGAAATTAAAAATTAATATGACCTCCTTTCCCGGTAGACCCGAAGGACACTTTGCAGTACTTCCCTTCCTGTGAAAGTACGTATGTGTTTGGAAGGGCTGCAGGGAACATGAGGGGTGAAGAGGCAGTTCGGGGTGTGGGGGGGAGGGACATTGCCTAGGAAGGCAGTGTCCTCCAGCTTCTGGGCCCCAATGCAAATTATTTAATTTGGAATGAAAACTGTAAAAATCATAGTGATGAGGATTCCGTGCATCGATAAATCATCCTGCGTTTGTGCCCCTGCCGTGCACCCAACCAAGCATCTGAGCCCGTGACACCGGTAAAGCTGTGTTATGATCGGAAAGGGGGACGTGTAATAGTTTATTCTAATTCAAGGAAATAGAATTTGGAGTCCTCATCACATCCTTTTGTTCCTGAACTTTAGCTGGAGTTACAGCAACTTTGTGTCCTTTATTTCCCAGGATGGATTTGGGGGTAGATATCCAGCTCCATTCTGCTCCTAAAGGAGCTTGTACATTTCAGACTGTGTGCTTTGATGGGCAGCTTGGAAAACAGGGTCCGATAAAGTCATAATCAGCACAAGTGGAGCTGTCAGGGAATGGGGCCCAGAGACCTTTTTCTATCCTGACTACTCTTTGCACAGCCCTGCAAAGAGGCTATTGCAAATTTCTCTCTCATCCAGCCAGGAATACTGCCTTTGCAAAATGGATGTCAAAACTCTTCTGATCCATGATGTCCTCGCCCCCATGGTAGTTCTCCAAGTTATCAAGGGTAAAGTAAATTGAAGAGTTAGAAAATATCCATCAAAGAACAAAGTCAGGAAGCTGATCAGTTTCATCGTTTTCTTTCTGCTAAGCGCCCTTGATGGCACACTTGTATTGGCTTATGCTCTTGGGTCCAGAAGCAGCCAGAAGAAGGTGGAGAATTTTCAACCAGGTGGTGTCCGAAAGCTCCATTTCTGTGACGGCTTCCATTCACATACACGGAGGGGAAATCTGACACTCAGGGCTCTTTCTTGTTAATATCTTTCTTGTATAGAGCTGCACAGTAGCCGGGTTAGGAATGGTTACTGTGTTGAAATATTTTGCAAGTACTGATACCAAAAGGTTTTATTTTGAAACAATTGTTCTCTAATACAGAAAACAAAAAGAAACTTATTACAGAAAATTCTACAGTCCCTGGAGATTGATGGTAGCACACATCATTTCAATGACTTACTTCAGAGAAAAGCAGCTTTATAGGCTTTCGGAAAAAACTATGAAGTCTCAGTCCTCGCCTCCAACACAGGCAGGCCAGAGGGAAGGAGATGTCTGTTTATTAACAAGAAAGTGTGCATTTGCTTGGAAAGCTAAGGGGCTCTTCTTTTTATAATATCCTCGTAAGTTCATTTGCAATGTGAGTAAAATACTGAAGACTCCTTTTCTGCATTGATCTAGGACTCTACTTGTCAAAGATCTTTCTCATGGGTCCATTCATTTGGCCATAGAGATGAGCCTGGGGACTCGGGTTAGGAGAGGAGCCAGTCTAGGGTGTTAGTTTAGGAAGCAAACTGGAAACAGAAAGGAAAGAATGCTATTTTCCCTCATTGGAGTAACAGGCTGGTGCTTGGCAGGGAGGGATTCAAGCGAAGAGCAAGCAGGGTGATGGGCTTCTCTCTCCTCTTTTCATCCCCACACTTCTCTGACCACAGTTTGAACACATTTTCATCACCAGCAGCTTCAGCAGGGCCAGCGGGCCACAGGCTTGCTAAGTGTCCCCAGGGCTGCGTCTCCCCCGCTCTGGGCCAGGGAGTTACCGCATTTCTCCTACTAAAGCCGCCCTAAAAAAAAGGAATCAGCGGGGCTGGCTGCAAGCCACTACTATGTGCTGGCACTGGGTGTACCACACTTCCAGGTCTTGCTCGGTAGTCCAGAATAATATAGGGCAAGCAGGTCTGTGTCTGTTAAGTGCCAAGACTGTTTAGTTGGCTTTTACCATGGGAATATGGAATCAGTTTCTTTGGAGCTATTCTAGGAATCCCTCTTAGCCCTGAAGTCCCAGTGTTCAAGGGCATTTTTCACAGACTGGCTTAAGCTTTTGCAGCATTAAATAAATAAATGAAAGCACAAAGCTGCTAATGTCTGGAAGACAGCAGGTCCTTCTGTGCAGCAGGGGAACGGGGTGCACGGTGCACAGAGCCTCTCTGAACCCTTAGAGATGAGCTTCCCGTCTGACAAAACAGATTGGCCACTTTGACTTTGAACTTAAGGGAGACAGAAACAAAAGGGAGGGCCAGTGGCTCTTTTGCTAACTAAGGAGGCCTCTTTATATAAGGGTATTAGTCCTTGATTTTTCAGAGCCTTTCTATGAGACAGTGTGTCTGAGAGTATTTTATAAACCAGAGTCCTTCGTAAAGCAAGCATGAAGGCAATTACTACATTGATGCATTTCTAATCTCATCAGCGCATGAGTACTGAGAGCATCAGGTGAGAGTGGACAGAAGCACCAAAGAGACAGGGAGTCCCTTCTAGGTACACAAGATAGTACCTTCGTTTTCAGGGATCTCATTCAAGAGCATGAAGATGTTGCAGTAATTTAGAATACAGAGGCAGGGACCCATGCAAAATGATAGCAGATAAAAGAGGGGACCTTAATGTGTTAGATGCTCTCCCATCCAGTTCTTGTTACTCTACACATCCTCTCTTCTTGAACCCCTCTTTGCAGTGGAAAAACGTAGCCTTGCTCCACCAAGGGACACCTGGCAGCTCCCCTCCCATGTGAATGTTCTCAAGGTTAAGAAGCTGGGCCAAGGAAGGGTGGTCCATTGCAGCTTGCGGAAGGGGGCAGCTATGGTGTCTGAGGCTGCCTGTCCCTCATCGGTCATTAAGCCTGTCACCAGCCGCTAAGATCTAAAGCTGAAAGGAGGGATGTTATGGCACAATAAAATGTACAAGCCAATAAAGCCCTACTTGCTGATTGGTCATGCTCTTGGGTATCCTGCCTGGCTATAGCTCGGTTTTATCACCCAGGCTCATGGCGGGCCTCCACTCACAGAGCTTGTCTACAACAAAGGCTCATTAGTTCCAGACAGAAGCATTACCCCTGGGACAGCCTCTAACCTCTCTTAAGCAAGAAGCCCAAGGGAGAAACAGCCCTAACAGTGATCAGAACAACAAGACGATTTAAGATGGGACACTCCTAGCAACACCTTCCTCTGGGGAGAGCTGGTCTGGGGTGAGTTGGATGCTGGTTCCTGGGAAGGAGTATTTTACATTGGCATTGTGGTTGCTGGAGAGACGATGCTGAGTGTTCTCTGGGGCCCCCCGTGTTGATGAAAAACTCAAGCCCCATGTGGAGGGACTGTAGGACTAGGAAGGGGTGGGTCGCCCTTGCCCCAGCCTCTCTGTGGAATGCCCCACATATCTGGCAGAGAGAGGTCCTGCCCCAGTCGGTCTTCATTACCATGAGAAGAGAACCTGTGGTATTGTGGCACGTTATAATTTATGGAGAACTTCCATGTACCCCTCAGAAGAGGATTCCACACCTCCTCTCAAGGTGGGTATTCCCCCTTATCAGCCACAAACATGACCTTAAAGCACAAAGCCCCATTTCTTGTCCCAACCATGACCCTCTATAGAGATGTGCAATCTTGAGCCAAACACTGCAGAGAATACCCTGGCTCAAGAAAGTTAAGTGACTTGCTTCTTCCGGGCAGAAGGGACAGCAAATGCAAAGATTCTCAGGGAGGGGACACCTGGGTGGCTCAGTCAGTTGAGGGTCTGACTCTTGGTTTGGGCTCAGGTCATGGTCTTCAGGTCTGGAGGTGGACCCCCAGGTGAAGACCCACCTTGAGCCCTGAGCCTGGTGTCAGGCTCGCTCTCAGCGCTGAGTCTGCTTGTCCCTCTTCCTCTCCCTCTGCTCCTCCCCCTGCTCTGTCTCTCTCCCTAAATAGGTAAATGAATAAAATCTTAAAAAAAAAAAAAAAGAAAGAAAGATCTTGAGGTTGGAATAGGCACAGCCTGTGGGACCCTATTCTAAGTATGACTCAGTCAAGGTGCCTAACATCGGCCCTTCTCATGGCTGCTGCTTCTCTCCATGGTGATTTCTCTGACGTGCCATCATATCTTTGTCCTGTTCTTCTGACTTAGTTTCTCCAGAACACTTATCTCCCTCAAATTCTTCATTTGCTTCCTTATCATTTCCTGGCAGCTGAAGAGTCAGTTCTGTGAAAGTGAGGACCTTGGTTGTGTTCCCTCCACCATGGTATTCGCTGGACCTGCAACAAGGCTGTGAGACGCCTTTATTCATGTACAGGTTCCAGACTCCTCATCTGAAGCCCGTGGGGTCCAAGTGTTTTGGAAATTCAGAATTTTTGGACTTGAGGAATGTCACGGGATGCATATCATTAAGTTATGCAATACCCCCCAAGAGTCTGGGGGCATCGTATAATCAGACACATTTGCATATCTGCAGTGAAACATGCAGAATCTATGAATATTCATGCTAAGGGAGATCAATAAAGGTTTTTAAAGAGCCTCAGATCTGTTCAGGTAGGAAATCCTTGTCAAATGAGCTTGCTGTCCACGTAGAGAAAATCTTTTGGTTTTCAGAGGTTTTTGGAGTTCAGAATTGCAGATGAAGGATTGTTGATGTGCATTCCATTAGTATATGTTGGATGCATAAATTAGCAAATAGGATGGTGTGCCTCCTGTGCGCCCAGGCACAGTGGCAGAGCCGGCTCTAGAGCAATGGGGTAAAACAGATAGGATCTCTTCCTTCTCAGAAGACCTGCTAGGAAAACAGGGAGTTAAGCGATGTACCATACCACTCAGGAGAGCCAACCTCTAGTTTTTACAGTCATCAAAGAAAGAAGCTTATTAACCCTTCCCTTCCTCCCTCACATTGATCCCATCTCAGATCCAGGCAAAATCAGTCATGGACTTTGGGAATCTGATCTTCATGTGTATTCCTTAGGGCAATAAGGGAACGAGAGGTAGGAAAGGGAGTTTTTACCCCAGATTTCATTGTTTCTCTGTCCCTTCTCTCCCCTATTCTCTTGGACACCTCCCCAGTAGGTCACAGTGTCAACGCTTCTGGGGGCTAGACCTCCTTTAGAGACCACTAACGTCAGGTGGAAATGCTGACATACCTAGGGGTGTGGTAGAACACATTCTGGTCAGAGAAAGGCATTTGGGACTCCCCGGGATGTCAGTAGCGTCTGCCCCAGAGGCAGGAAGCTGATTCCCAGATTCCACAGTGCTAAAGTCATCCATCTCGTAAGCAAAGGACTGTTGGCCTCTCTCTCTTTGATGGTCTTCAGAATAGCCCTCCTCCCCTCCCTCTCTCTTTTCCCTCCTCCCAGCAAGTGCTTACTGAACACCTGCTCTGTGCTTGGCCCGTCCTGGATAAATGGTAATCTGGCTAAATTTCAAGCTTGTAGAATACAAAGAAAAGACCATCCCTGATGCGACCGCCACTTCCAAAAAAAGAAAACGTTTGCCGAGTGACTTTGTAGTATAGTGATCTGAGAGACTGGGAGGCACAGCAGCTAGGAGACGTCAGTGTCTGGCAGACCCTGACCCGAACCCAGCTCTGCCTTTTCCCAGCAACTTGAATTGACTAAGCCTGCTTCTTCATCTGAAAATGTAGATTACAACCCGGCTTCATAGGACTGTGTGAGGATGAGATGGGAAAGATCACGCATAGGAAAATGGCCAGCACAGAGTCAGACACCTAATCAGTTTGTATCTGATTCTCTGGGTGTCGACTCTGTCAGGTTGTGCCCTGGGGGCTGTGGATACCGAAATGAGCAAGACACACTCCCTGTCTTCCAGAATCTGTTAAGAACCTGTGTTGATGAGATGTCCTACATATTTAAAATGGAGTTGGAATTCAGGTAGACTGATGTTTTCTCTTAAAGAAAATTAACGTTGTTGTGATCATCATAAACGAAATCCATGCTCATTAGAAAGAAGGGGAAGAATGTAGGAGTAGAAAAGCACAGTGGTTTTGCATTCATGTCGAATTCGCTCGGCAAATATTGGCCGAGGACCTCCTGTGAACCAGGGCTGTTCCAGGCACAGGGGACCTCACAGTGGAAAACCAGACAAACCTTTGCTCTCATGACGCTTTCATTCTGGTGGGAAGAGAGACATAAACAAATAAGATAATTCCTGGTAGTAATAAGTGCCCTAAAGAAAGAGGGTGATACTTCTAACAGGAGGGGATGGGGTTGAGTATCAGAGAAAGAGATCGCAGGGAGGTGATAATGAGCGTGGAAAGGAGAATGACAAGGAACCAGCATTTGAAGGTCTGGGAGAAGCGTCCTTAGCCGTTAGCCAACGTGAGCTTTTCCAGTGGTTTCTCGGTCCAAACACCCAGCTGTTTCTCATCTAGTCCCAGAGGAAAATGACGTAGAGAAAACTGGCCCAAGATTTATAATTTAACCTTCCCAGTTCCAGAGCCAATCCTTCTACTAGCAAGGAAATCCCTTTAACTCTTTAGTTCCTTGTGCTCTTTAGAACGTTAAGGTTCCTTTCAGAGAGGTTCAGAAGGGTTTGGGCTCTTTACCATAATGGAGATAACGATTTATACTAATTGGAACAGGACACGAAAGCCTCAGGAAACGATCTGTCTCCAGACTTGGCATCTGCCAGGATCTTTTCCAAATGTTATGCTCATGGCTGGTCTCTGGAGAGACTGGGCCACGTCCAGCAGAATGCGGTCCGCTCTGTGTAAAGATAAAGTTGAAGGGTGTCCTCGAATATATTGAGATTTATGAAAAGTCTGATCCCGAGTGCCTCCCCTGAGACAAGAGGGTGTACACTCCAAGGGGGTTTTTGCCTAGACAGATGGTCATTCTTTATTTTGGCTGTCGGGCGCAGTTCTGAGTTCGTGTAAGTTAATTTCTTTCAGTAAAAGTCATTTGTGTATTCCATGTATAAGAAGCGTGATTGAACTTTTATGCCTTTTTGCAGGAGTTTTCAAAAAATCCTTTGTCATATAAAGTGTCTCCATCTTAGTGTCTAAATGGATGGCCACGATAGCTAAAAGCCCTCCAAGGTGGATTAAACTTCAGAATACAATATTTAAGTCAGTTATTCTACTGATAAGTAGAAATAGTTATTAAAAATAGGTAGAAAACATATCTCTTCATCTTAATGGGGCAGATATAGCTCTGCCTTCAAGTGAGGAGATGTAGTTAGAGAGGAAATCGCACACCCCACCACTTATATTAATTTATGGCAAAAGCAATATTAAAGGGGCACCTGGGTGGCCTAGTCAGTTAAGCATCTGTCTTCGGGGGCACCTGGGTGACTCAGCTGTTAAGCAGCTGCCTTCAAGCTCAGGTCATGATCCCAGGGTCCTGGGATCGAACCCTACATCAGACTCCATGCTCAGTGGGGAGTCTGCTTCTCCCTTTCCCACTCCCCTTGCTTGTGTTCTGTCTCTCTCTGTCTCTCTCTCTCTGTCAAATAGATAAATAAAATCTTAAAAAAAGAAAACAAACAAACAAAAAAGCATCTGTCTTTGGCTCAGGCCATAGTCTCAGGGTCTAGGGATTGAGTCCCACACTGGGCTCCCTGCTCAGTATGGAGACTGATTCTCCCTTTCCCTCTGCTCCTCCCCCAATTCATGCTCACTCTCTCTTTCTGAAATGAATAAATAAAATCCTTAAAAAAGGATGCCTGGGTGACTCAGTTGGTTAAGCAACTGCCTTCAGCTCAGGCCATAATCCCAGAGTCCCAGGATTGAGCCCCGCATGGGGCTCCCAGCTCCACAGGGAGTCTGCTTCTCCCTCTGACCTTCTCCCCTCTCATGCGCTCTCTCACTGTCTCTCTCACAAATAAATAAATAAAATCTTTTAAAAAATCTTAAAAAAAAGCAATATTAAAAACAAATCCCAGACAAGGATTACTGACAATATGATCATGTCATCAAAGTGGTTTCATGTAACTGCATTATCTCTATCACGTCATACACACATAATAGACACATCTTTGCAGAAATATATAGACAGAATTTTAAAATAACAAAAACATTCATTTAGTATTACTATGTGCCAGGCCTTGTCCTAAGCCCTTTAAAAACACTAATTCATTTCATTCTTGCCATAGCAGCCCTCTGAGATGATATTATTCCCATATAAACTTTACATGAGGAAACTGGAGTATTTTCCATTGTCTAGTTTATATTTCAGCTTTGGGCTATAATATTTTTCTCAAACTTTCACTTCACCTAATCTTTTCCCCCTTTAACCTCTTCTTTTTTTCTCCTCCATAGTATGCCCATTTTCCCACAGCTTGTTTTTTTCATCTAATAAATGCACTGTGGACATTTTTCTACATCAATAGACCTGGACCTATCTCATTCTTTTTGAAATGCTGTCTAATAGTCCATGGCATTGGTATTGTGCATGTATCCTATCTACTAGGTAAGTTTATTTCTAGAGGCTGGATCTCCAGAAGTAGAAATGCTACCTGAGAGAAAATATATGTTTTAGATTATAAGAGATGCCACCAGATTAATTTTCAAAGTGGTACACCCCTTCAAGTTCCTGCCAACAGCTGTGCTTCCTCCTACCCTTGTCAGCGGTGGGTAGAGCCTCCCTTCAGCTCTTTGATATTCAAATAGCTTAGATGACATTGACAAGACAATGGAAACTGCTCATTCACTGTAAAAGACTATAGTTTTCTAATTTGCTGTTGGTTTTATCACAGGGGTCAATGTAAGGCTTGACCCAGACACCCCAAGAAAAGTTTTTTTTTTAAGATTTTATTTATTTATTTGACAGAGAGAGATCACAAGTAGGCAGAGAGGCAGACAGAGAGAGAGAGAGGAGGAAGCAGGCTCCCTGCTGAGCAGAGAGCCCAATGCGGGGGCTCGATCCCAGGACCCTGAGATCATGACCTGAGCCGAAGGCAGTGGCTTAACCCACTGAGCCATGCAGGCACCCCCCAAGTAAAGTTTTTTAAAAGAATATTTAGGGGCTCCTGGGTGGCACTGTTGATTAAGTGTCCGACTCTTGGCTTTGGCTCAGGTGGTGATCTCAGGGTCTTGAGATCGAGCCCCCCATCCCCCTACCCCCAACAGCCACTCACTCAGTGGGAAGTCTGCTTGGAGATTCTCTCTCTCCCCCTTTGCCCCTGCCTGCTTTCTCTCTTTCTCTAAATAAATAAGTAAAATCTTTAAAAGAAAATTCAGTAAGGAAGAAACAGGATTTGGAGAGAGTGCAAGAGTGTATTGCTTATGCCTTCAATCTGACAAGTTGTTGAAATACATGCAGACATCAATATCTTGTGTATTGGACTTTCTATACTAGGTTTTGGAAAGAGAGGTGGATATATATATATATATACACACACACATATTTTTTAAAGATTTTACTTATTTATTTGACAGAGACGAGAGAGAGAGTGTAAAGTAGGCAGAGAGGCAGGCAGAGGGAGAGGGAGAAGCAGGCTCCCCACTGAGCATAGAGCCTGATGCGGGGCTCGATCCCAGGACCCAGAGACCATGACCTGAGCTGAAGGCAGACACCCAACGACTGAGTCACCCAGGTGCCCCAAGACAGATGGGTATTAGTGAGCCAATCACTTTTATCTGTAAAGCACTCAGTTTGACGGTGGGATAGGAAAATATTTTCACCACTCCCTCAGTGAGTCTTATCTTTGCTTACATCCCTGTTCATGGGCGTTTTTGCTATATTCTTGCTGCCCAGTACGTGTTAAGAGCATGGCCTCTAGAGTCAGACAGAGAGACCTCGGTTCAAATCCCAACTCTGCCTTTTCCTCTGTGATTTTGATGTTATTTAACTTCTGTGTGCTTCTGTTTTCTCAAATGTAAATGGGATGACAGTGGGATTTTACAAGGTTGTTTTGATGATTTAAATGAGGTGGTTTTTATAAAGTGCTTAGAATGTACCTTAAAAATTAATACACACTAATGGCACAATAGGAAATGTTTCTGATATTGAGTTAGAATCTTTTTTTCAATGATAAAAAGTAAATGATGTAGTATATCCAGACAGAAATAATCTTTTTTATTTATTTATTTTTTTAAAAAGATTTGATTTATTTATTTGACAGGCAGAGAGCACAAGTATGCAGAGAGGCAGGCAGAGGGGGAAGGGAAAGCAGACTCCCCGCTGAGCAGAGAGCCTGATGTGGGGCTCGATCCCAGGACCCTGGGATCATGATCTGAGCCGAAGGCAGAGGCTTTAGCCCACTGAGCCACCCAGGCGCCCCCACACAGAAATAATCTTAAAACTAAATTCTGTAAGGAGGCATAGTTTACAAAATTCCTTATAGCATAGTTAGGTGGTTAAAATAGGGGGTCGTAGAGATTTGAACTCAAGTTTCAATTTTTTTGTTACAAGTTGAGTAACCTTGAGCAAATTACTTCATTTTTTTTTTTTTTTAAGATTTTATTTGTGGGCACCTGGGTGGCTTCGTTGGTTAAGCCACTGCCTTTGGCTCAGGTTATGATCCCAGAGTCCCAGGATCGAGTCCTGCATCGGGCTCCGAGCTCTGTGGGGAGTCTTCTTCTCCCTTTGACCTTTTCTCCTCTCGTCCTCTCTCTCACTCAAATAAATAAATAAAATCTTAAAAAAAAAAGATTTTATTTGTTTAAGAGAGAGAGAGCACAATTAGGTGGAGCAGCAGAGGGAGAGGGAAAAGCAGACTCCTTACTGAGCAGAGAGCCCGAGGCAGGACTCAGTCCCAGGACCCTGGGATCATGACCAGAGAGGAAGGCAGACATTTAACTGACTGAGCCACCCACGCGCCCCTACTTCATTGTTTATAATGTTAAGAGTTGATTTGAACAAAAATTGATTTGAATAAGGCAGTGCCAAACCAGAAGCCCAAATTACTTGATCTTTTAAAGCCTTCGTTTGTCTGTAAAATAGGGCTAGTATTGTTACCTACCACATCGAGTTGTTTTGGGAATAAAATGAGATAATATAGAAAAAGAGCTTGGCACAAAATAAAACCTCAATAGATGGTAGTTCTTACCATTATTTGGTTTGTGTGCTTTGGCCTTAGAATTCTGGCTGTAATTGTCCAGCTACGTCCATCGAAGCATGGCGATTGCAACCTACTACTCCTGAAGGGGCTCTTCCATTCAAGAACTTGATAAAGCGGGAAAAGTTGTGTTAAAAATCTGAAATTTAGAAGATGCACCATTCTCCATTTACCTCTCACAAGGGAACAAAATGACCCTCCAAAAAACCAGTCTCGGCCAGCCTGGATTCATCTGTCCACTTTGGGGACACACGGGTAGACCCCAGGGTGTAGCATTAGGATGGCTCCATCTAGGGCACCTGGTGGCTCAGTCGGTTAAGCATCTGCTCTCTGCCCGAGTCATGATGTCAGGGTCCTGGGATCGAGTCCCACATGGGGCTCCCTGCTCAGCAGAAAGCCTGCTTCTCCCTCTCCTGCTGCTGGTCTCCTGCCCACTCTCTCTCAAATAAAAGAAATAAAACCTTAAAAAAAATGATGGCTCCCTCTTAATATCAGGGCTTTCAGTACTCATGATAGAAAATTCTTAGGCTTTGATTTTACATTTGTTGAGAAGACAGTCTTTAAGAACTAAGTTTTAATCGACGTTTCATTTGGAAGACTTGGTTTCCCTCGTTCTGCTCTACTTGGGGCTGTCTTCTCGCCACAGCAGCTGAAAGGAAATGGCTGCTGTTACCACAGCTGTCGCTCTGCCCTCGCTGACTTGTTAGGTGTCTTTGCATTCTTAGGCCACTCACCTCTGCCGAGATAATTTTAGAATTGAATTTTTGGTGGGCTCTGGTATGGGAGAGGGCATTTCAATCTCTTCTGAGTGGAAAAATCCATTTTTTGTGGGAGTCAAAATACTGTCCCTCTTGGGTGGCCTCTGACACTTCCCAGAAGCACAAGCATCCATTCTAACCTTGTCCTCACTCCTGTACCACCGCTGTTTCTGCCTCATCACTGGCTGTTTAACCTCTGGTACATGGAAGCGTTTCATGCTGATTGTAGGAAACTTGAAACAATGCAAGAAAAACAGAGGTAAAGAAATTACTCTCAAAAGACAACATCGATCACATTTCAGTGTATTGTCTTCTAGTCCCCTAAGGTGCTTTTCCCCCCCTTTATTATTATTTTTTAATATGGAGCAGAGAGCTGTTTACATACTTTTCTTATTGATTCTTTTTTGCTGGATATTATAATAAGCATTTCCCCATGATTTGTGGCATTCTTTGTAGTTATAGCCAAAATGACCTTTACTGGGTTTTTACATATTACAAGAATAAAACATGTTACTTATTAAATCTGAAAGCACAGATAAACTTAAATAAAAACCCATTCAGACCATGCATAATCCCACCACTCAGAGACAATCTCTGCTAATATTTTGGCACCTTTCCCTCTGTATTTAGATGACCCATGTTATAGATCTGCATAGAGAACCTATTCTATGTACCATTTTTAACCTGGGTTATTCACTCAGAAAGAATTTGGGTCATCTTTTTAAATGAAGACTTACAGTTGTGGGTTTGGGTGAAATGGGTGAAGGTGGTCAAAAGGCATAAACTTCAAATTACAAAGTAAGTAAGTCCTGGGGATGTAATGTACAGGATGGTGACTATAGTTAATAATATTCTATTGTAGGGGCGCCTGGGAGGCTCAGTGGGTTAAAGCCTCTACCTTTGGCTCAGGTCATTATCCCAGAGTCCTGGGATCCAGCCGGCATCTGGCTCTCTGCTCAGCGGGGAGCCTGCTTTCTCCTCTCTCTCTGCCTGCCTCTCTGCCTACTTATGATCTATCGGTCAAATAAATAAATAAAATCTTAAAAAAAAGATATTCTTTTGTATATTTAAGAGTAGCTGAGGGAGCAGATCTCTAAAGTTCTCAACACACACAAAAAATCTGTAACTCTGGTCACTAGACTTACTGCGGTGATCATTCGGCAATACACACAAATATCAAATCATTATGTCGTAAAACTGAAACAATGCATCAGTTACATCTCAGTAGAAAAAGACATGTACAATTCTACGAATGTTTGCATGGAATTCCAACTTATGGATGATTCTTTCATTGAAACATTCTTCTTGTTGAACATTTACTCTTATTGTTGACTTAGTTTAAAATTACTGCCCAATGGGCCAATGTTTCATGCTGGTAGCCACTGTGACTTCCTTGTCTCTTCCACAAGCCTTGAGTGCCTAGATGGCAGAGAGAGTCCCCAAGCCAGCTAATCATCCAGCTTGCTGCCTTGTGCCTGGCATATGGTCAATGCTACAAATGTTGGGGCAGGATGAGTGAATCTTATTGAGCTCAGATGATCTGTACCCAACATACAGAGCTGATGAAATACAGAACAGAAAGGTTGCTGGCCTTGGGGGAGCTGTAGTCCTGGGGCTGGGATGAAAGTCTGTTGGTTCCTTCTACCTCCATTTGAGTTTCCTCTAGGACCTGCAGTTTAGCTCATACTTATTTTTGAATTGTGGGCCTCTAGGTGTTATTTGCATTAATCTAAAAATGGGAACCACAGCCATATCTCATTATTTGGAGAAAGTAAGCACTTTGGAAGAGGTGATGTAAGATGTCGTAGTAGAAAGAACTCTGGACTTGCAATACACCCACCTGGGTTTGGTTCCTTGTTCAGCCTCTCAGCTTTGCAATCATGGGAAATTCATACAACCTTCCAAACTTTGGTATCCTTCATCGTCAAGTGGGAAAATACAAATAATACACAGTCTTCCTCTGTATACAGGGTTATTGTGAAGAGCAACTGTCAGATAGACATGAGAAGGGCTGGGTGGGCACAGAAAAGGGGTGGGATGAGAAGGTAGGGAGGCCCTTTGGCTTCATAGTCACAAATTGTCTTACATTTAGATTTTCAAAGATGATACACCCACATATATGTACACATATCAATGAAATACAATAGCATTGCATTGATTGCCTTTGTGTTAAAAGTAGTAGTTTGCTAAGTATAAATGTTTTAACTGACCCATGATTTTTAGAACTTTCTTTGGGTCTGACTTTTCTTCACTCTGAGTATGCTGGCAACCTTGGTCAAAGGAAGTGGCTGAGGCCTCCTGACATGTGGGAAACCCTCCCTCCATGCCAAATCACCTCATAAACTACACACAACTCTGAGAATGTTGGAAACAAGATTGGAAGAGGAAAGAGTAGGGCTGTTCTTTGGTGGAGAGGGTGATGAAGGAGAGAACGTTGGAGAGCAGACAGAAGATTCTGGGGAACTGGTCCTTCCCCCACACCCCCTCCGCCCCTGGCAGCACCTGCCCCGAGGCTCCTCCAGCTGGAAACAGAGTCAGTGAAGTGAGAGCAATGAAGAAAACTCATTTTAAATGTTGCCTTTTTTTCCTCAGAGAAACATTCATGTCTCAGTTTTTAGGAGAAACGGAGACATCCAGAGTCAGGATTTTGTGCAGAAAGCCCAAAGGCACTTACATGCTACTCCAGGGAGCCCATGAAGGTACTAATTATAAGGGTAACCCTGTTACTATGTTCCAGGGGCCCACTGCGATGGGCTCAAGGTCTGTGGTTTCCCTTGTGACTTTCCTTCTAAAACCTGTTTAGGTCATCATGTATTACAGAAGACAGTTTGTATCACAAAGCCCATCAAGTCCCTGAAATTCCAGGTTTAAAGATTTTTATTTATTTGACAAACAGAGATCACAAGTAGGCAGAGAGGCAGGCAGAGAGAGAGGAAGGGAAGCAGGCTCCCCGCCGAGCAGAGAGCCTGATGCAGGGCTCGATCCCAGGACCATGGGATCATGACCTGAGCTGAAGGCAGAGGCTTTAACCCCCTGAGCCACCCAGGCACCCCTGCAATTCCAGGTTTAATTGTGCAATCTGAAAGGAAGTTACCTCCCAATTGAATAAGGCAAAACCAAGCATTTTAGCATTATCTGGTGTTTCATAATCAGCTCGAATTAATCATTCTCCCCTTTCATTTATGGAAAGGGGGGTCCCAGCTGCCTCACATTTGGAATTTCCCAGGGTAGTCTTGATTTGGAATCCTCTACCAGAGGCTCTCTCACGGACACTCCTGGTTCTGATTACTGCTTCTGGAGATTTGCTGGTGGCCGCTGGGTCTCATTTGTGTGGCAAGTGAGACTAGTCTACCTGAGTCTCTTCCCTTAGGGGACTGTCTGCCTCATCATCTAAGTCATCGTTCCATGATTCTCAAACCTGCTACAAAGGAGGAGAGCCCAGAACTCACGATTCTCTTTGTAGAAATTCATCCTGAGCTGCTGCTCCATTTTATGGCACAGTTTGAATTGGAAGTGCTTTTAATGTGGCAGTTGCTGCTACGGACATTGGGGTACGGATGGCCCTTCATTTCACTGCACCTGTATCTTTGGGGTAAATATTCAGTAGTGCAATTGTTGGGTCATAGAGAAGCTCTGTTTTTAATTTTTTGAGGATAGCCAAACTGCGGAAAGAGCCAAGATGCTCTTCAACAGAAAAATGGATGAAGAAGATGTGGTCCATATACACAGTGGAATATTATGCAGCCATCAGAAAGGACGACTACCCAACTTTACATCAACATTGATGGGACTGGAGGAGATTATGCTGAGTGAAATAAGCCAAGCAGAGAAAGTCAATTGTCATATGGTTTCAGTTACTTGTGGAACATAAGGAATAACACGGAGGCCATTAGGAAAAGGAAGGGAAAAGTGAAGGGGGGAAAATTGGGCAGAAGGGAAACATACCGTGAGAGACTGTGGACTCTGAGAAACAAACTGAGGTTTTTAGAAGGGAGGAGGGTGGAGTATGGGTGATTCTTCTGGTGATGGGTTAAGGAGGGCACATATTACATGGAGCACTGATGTTATACGCAAACAGTGAGTCATGGAACACTACATCAAAAACTAATGATGTACTGTATACTGACTAACATAACATAATAAAAAAAAGAAGTGCTTTAATGATGATAACTGTGGCTTTCATAGGGAATGTTTTATCTAAAAATAAAGCACATTCATGGACTTCACAATATATTAATACAAATAGTCTGAACTGCTTGACCCGCTCTTTTCGCTCTTCCCAGGGTCATCCAGAGCCTCCTCACTGGCCAGTTTTCTGGGCTAAGTTTCCTGAAATCACGTAAGCAGCAGTGGACACAGATGCTAACTCACTTCCCAAGTACCTTCTTTTTGTGACTCTCAGGACACCAGTCCACCTTGCTCTCCCCCTATCACCAGCTGCCCTTGCTGGGGAGCCCCAGGCTGCTTTCCCAGGGGAGTGTGGGAAGGCTGTGGCCCAGGGAAAGGCGCCTCCTTCCCAGAAAACAGCCATGTCTGCTCTCTCTGCCCTCTGTCCTCACCCCCCTCCTCCACTTCCCAGGGCTCTGAGACCCAGAGAGTGTCTGAGCAATTCTTCTCCAGCCCTGAAGACCGCTGTAGGCAGAGTGGTTACAGGTGGGTCTGGCTCCCACCTCCATGAGCCCGTTCCCTTACTGGCTTCCTCAGCCACCTCACCTGTAGGGCGGCCATGACTGTTGTGCCAGCCTCACCGGCCTGTGGGGTATACTAGACTCTCCAAGGCCATGGTTCTCCATGGGGGGTGATTCTGTGTTCCAGGGGACATATGGCAACCTCTAGAGACATTTTTGGGGGGATGGCATGAGTGAGGTGGAGAGGTTGCCCCTGGTGTGTCATGGGCAGAGGCCAGAGAGTGGTCTGGCCAGGCAGTTCAGTAGAGCTGAGGTTGAGGAATCCTGGTGGAAGGCACGAACATGCTCAGCTTGAAGCGTGAGGAAGGTCATTGTTGTCGCTGTCGTTGCCGTTATTCTTGGTGCAGCTGCTCCCCTGTCAGAGCTAGGAATGTCCTTTCCATTGCTCTCAGAAAGAACATTTATTTTAGCCTTTCCATCTGTATTACAAGAACGCGACTCAGTAGCACAATCATGGGTGGAAAAATGGCACGTTGAACAACACGGCTGGATGAAATGAGAAAAGAGAGAAAGTTGGCTACATGTCTCAATCAAACACTACTGGGGAAAACGATATGTTATCAAAATAACGATACTTTTTACATATGGCCAGTAATCATCCCTGCCAGTGAGGTGTGTTATGCTCCCTTTGGAGACAAGGAAGCCGACATTCTCAGCAGTTAGATGACTTGGACCAGTGGAAAGTTCTGATAAGTGATGGATCTAGGCTATGAACTCAGGTATTTTGACTCCGCGAACTTTCCAGCAGACGGCTGCCCATCTCTTGCCCGCGCCCCTCTCACACCCCCCTGCCCCCTGGGCTAACCAGGCCTGATGATGTTCTGAAATCAGACTAGATAAAGCATATTTAGGTAATAAGTTTGACAATATGGAAAGGACACGAGGGCATCAAAAGAAAGTCGTCACCTTGAGATGGTGAAGTGATCTGTGTGTATTTGGAAATTTTTATTTTTAAGAAAGTCATAACAGACTTAAAAAAAAAGAGGTATATGCAGAGACCCATGTCACAGTGACTTCCAATCCTGGTGCCCATCCGAGACTCTTAAAGCCAAGAGTAAATGAAAACCAAATGTGATTTTGATCTAATTAAGCAACTGGACTGGTTGTTCTTTGCTTTGTGAAAACACTGTCGTAAACTGGGAGTGATCTTCCAACCTCTGCTCTGCCCACCATCCCCAACACACGCGTGTGCACTCACACACACACACACACACACACACACACACACACGGATATCTTCACGACGTTTTGTTTTTTCTCTCCCTGTCTGAAACAGGTTAGCATCTGGCTGGAGGGTAAGTGGTTCCAGCATTTCCATTAGGGGAGAGACTCCTGGGTGGGTGGAGGAAGCAAGGAGAAAGTTTAGCAAGACAAAAAGCCACAATTCTGAAGGGAACTAGTGTTTCTCGTCAGAAACAGTCTTTTTCTTTCTTTCTTTCTTTTTCTTTTCTTTTCTTTAATTTCTTTTGGAAGGAGAACGGCCAAGTGGTGAGTTACAGAGAAGTGTCTCAGACGCTGGGCCCTCTGTACTGTTTCCCCAAACGAAGACAGTCGTGTAAGCAGTAACATCTGGATGAGGTCAAGCCCACTTTGAAACCTGAACATACAATAACAGCGCTCATTTAAACATTGTTTGTGTTTGAATAACGGCAAGAGTTAGAGCCCGCGAGGGACTTTATTTTTCAGGCCTTTGGACGTGGGCATAGAGAATGTCTGACAGGGTGAAGGAATCTGGAGTCAAGTGTGGGGGCTTTGCGGGGGGACATGGGACACCATGGGTTTGAGCAACTCATTTATAGTCATGTTGGATTTTGGCGAAGTTTCTCTTTTCTTCTGCACTCAGCAGCTTTAAAACATAAAATACCTTAAAAACAAAAAGAGAGAGAGAGGCAGAGTAACCCATGAGGAAGCATGCATAGGTGAGGATTTGTGGCTTTGGTGGCCGAGGGGTTGAGAAGGCTGGCGATGGGCTCTGTGGCCGGCACTGACCATGGGTGCTGATGAGGTGAGGCCTTCCAGAACCTGGGAGTCTGCTGGGCCCACGGAGAAGCCTTCACGCTTGCTTCATGTTCTAGTCATTCTCCCCATCTTTTGCCAGGGTTAAAGGCTCTGAAAGCCTCTGTGTGATCACAACAGACCTTCTTCTCTCCCTCCCCCAGAGCACCAACGCCCCACTAGGTTGGGCTGCACCCAAGTCCCCCTTTCAGGTGACTAGCTGCCTTGGTCCAAAGGGCCACCCCAAATACTCATACTGGGAATCCCCAGACTTCCTTCCCACCCATACCTGTACCCAACTGGCCACTTGGTTTTGTGTTTCTCCTACTTGTTTGTATCGTTTTGAAGGTAGGCCACAGAAGGTGGTTGGCCAGAGCCAGATTCTGGAGTCAGACTGTGGTTCTCTGCTCATTAGCTTTGGGACTATGGGCAGGTCACCTAATGTTGTCCTTGGTGCCATGGACTGAATGGTTGTGTCCCCTACCATTCTTATGTTGAAACCCAATCCCCAGTGTGATGGTATTGGGAGGTGGGGCCTTTGGGAGGTGATGAGGTCATGAGGGGAGAGTCCTCATGATGAGATTAGTGCCCTTATAAAAGACACCCAATGGGGCCCTCTCCACCTCTTGCACCTTGTGAGGACACAGCAAGAAGATGGCTTTCTATGAAGCAGGAGGTGGCCCTCACTAGACACCAGACCTGCTGGCAACTTGATCTCGGACTTCCCTGCCTCCAGAACTGGGAGAAATAAATGTCTGTTGATTATGAGCCACCCAGTCTATGATAGTCTGTTAGCTGCAGCTGGAACTAAGATGCCTGGACTTCAATTTCTCATCAGGGTCAGGCACATCGTTGACAAATGCTTGATAAATATTTGTTGGATGAATCGCTACCTCTTAGAATCACTGGCAGAACTGTATTAAAGAAAGTAACACAGCACAGTACCAGGCATGTGGTCCCAGTCCAATAGTTGCTACCGTCACATATGCAATGTATGAAAATGACCATGTAATACAGGTTATAAAAGAATAATATTTGCTTATATAATAATAATAATAAGATCTAATACACGTATATACGGTCTTACTGTATAACAGGTCTTATTCCAAGTTCTTTGTTAGGTAATTTATTCCTTTCAACAACACGATGAAGTAGGTGTTATTATCATCCCTATTTTACGAATAAGAAAACTGAGGCAGGAGAGGTTCAGTGAGTTGTCCAAGATCTCACAGCTGGACACTGGCACAGGAGTGATTTGAACGAGGCCATCTGGCCCAGAGGCCCCACTCTTCTATCAGGAAGGCTGTGTTTTTGAGAAGCAAGGGGTGCCTGGCACGAAGATCTAACTGTCAAGGAGTAAGAGGTCCATTCCAGACATCCCAGGGCCTCATAGGTGAGTTGGGCAGACAAGACACAGAAGGATAACTAAATCAGGGAGCAGTTTCAGAGGCTCCTCCATGGATTCCAAGTTCAGCCATGTATGTGATTGTATAAGAACCAGCATGTTATTAATGATTCTCAAACCTTCATGTGCATTCATATCAACTGAGGGTCTTGTTAAAATGCAGATGCTGAGATAGTGAGTCTGGATTGAAACCCAAGTTTTTTAAAAAGTTGTGATATAATTAACCTACCATAAAATTCACCATTTTAAAGTGTACAATTCAGTGATTTTTAATAAATTCATAAGGTTGGGCAACCATCACCACTATCTAATTTCAGGACATCTTTATCACCCCGAAAAGAAACATTGTGACCAGTGGCAGTCATTCCTTGATTTCCCTCCCCCTTATTTAACAAACTCTAATGTACTTTATGTCTCTATGGACTTGTTTATTTTGGGCATTTCATATAAATTGGGTAGTCCAATATGTGACTTTTCGTGACAGCTTTCTTTCACTAAGCATGTTGTTCTCAAGGCTCATGAATATTCTGGCATTTATCAATACACCATTCCCTTTTTCCCTCCCTTTTTAAATTAAATTCTTAAAATTTTGTTTATTTATTTTTAATTTTTATTTATTTATTTGACAGAGAGTGATCACAAGTAGGCAGAGAGGCAGGCAGAGAGAGAGGAGGAAGCAGGCTCCCTGCCAAGCAGAGAGCCCAATGCAGGACTTGATTCCATGACCCTGAGATCATGACTTGAGCCGAAGGCAGAGGCTTAACCCACTGAGCCATCCAGGTGCCCAATTTTTAAAATTTTAATTCCAGTGTCATTAGCATAGTGCTCTATTAGTTTCAGGTGTACAATATAGTGACAGCACTTCCATACATCACCCTGTGCTCATCGTGACAAGCCCTCCTTGGTCCCTGTCACCTGTTTCACCCGTCCCCTCACCCACCTCTCCTCTGGTAACCATCAACTTGTTCTCTGTAGTTAAGAGTCTGTTTCTTGGTTTGTCTCTCTTTTTTTTCTTTGTTCATTTATTTTTCTTTCTTAAATTCCACACACGAAATCCTGCAGTATTTGCCTTTCTTTGAATGACTTATTTTGCTTAGATTATACTCTCTAGCTCCATCCATGTTGTTGCAAATGACAAGATTCCATTCATTTTTTATGGCTGAATAATATTCCACTCTCCATACATCACATCTTTGTTATCTATTCATCTATTGATGGGCACTTGGGCTGCTTCCATAATTTGGCTGTTGTAAATAATGCTGCTATAAACATAGGGGGCATATATCCTTTCAAATTAGTGTTTTGGTATTTTTTTGGTCAATACCCAGTAATGTGATCATTGGATTGTAGGTAGTTCTATTTATTTTTAAAGATTTATTTATTTATTTGAGAGAGAGCAAGAGAGAGAGCACAAGAACCTAGGGGGAGGAGCAGAGGGAGAGGGAGAAGCAGACAACCTGCTGAGCACAGTGCCTAAAGAGGGGCTAAATTCCACAAATCTGAGCTGAAACCAAGAGTCAGATGCTTAACTGACTGAGCCACCCAGGCACCCCAGTAGTTCTATTTTTAATTTTTTGAGGAACCTCCATGATGTTTTCCACCGTGCCTACACCAGTCTGCATTCCCACGAGCAGTGCACAAGGGTTCCTTGTTCTCCACGTCATCACCAATATCTGTTGTTTCTTACACTGTGGAGGTTAGCCATTCCGATCAGTATGAGGTGATATCTCATAGTTTTGATTTGTATTTCCTTGAAGTATGGCATTTCTTTTGATGTCTGATTCCGCTGTATGGATATACCACATTGGTGAACAAATGGGTTACTTCCACTTTTTGGCTGTTATAAATAATGTTGATATGAACCGTTGTGTATGAGTTTTGGTGTGGACATGTGTTTTCAGTTCTGGTGGATACATACCTAGAAGTAGAATTTCTGAATCATATGGTAATTCTATGTTAGACTTTTTTGAGGAATTACTAAACTGGTTTTCAAAATTGCTGCGCTATTTTACATTCCCACCAAATGTATGAGTTCCAGTTTCTCTACGTTCTTGCCAACTCTTGTTATTGTCTGATTTTTTTATTATAGCCATCCTGGTAAGTGTGAAATGGTATTTCATTGTGTTTTTTACTTGCATTTCCCTAATGACTAATGATGTTGAGAATCTTTTCATGTAGTAATTTGTTCATTAATATATGTTCTTTAGGGAAATGTCTATTCAAATCCTTGGCACATTTTATTTTATTTTTAAATATTTTATTTATTTATTTGAGAGAGAGAGTGAGAGCATGAGTGTGGGGAGAGGCATGGGGGGAGAAGCAGACTCCCCACTGAGCAGGGAGCCTGATGTAGGGATAGATCCCAGGACCCTGAAATCATGACCTGAGCAGAAGGCAGACACTTAACTGACTGAGCCACCCAGGCGCCCCAATCCTTGACACATTTTAAATGCATTTTTTTACTTTTATTATTTATTAATTTATTTATTTAATTTCTTTTCAGTATAACAGAATTCATTGTTTATACATCACACCCAGTGCTCCATGCAATACGTGCCCTCCATAAAACCCACCACCTGGCTCCCCCAACCTCCCACCCCCCGCCCTTTCAAAACCCTCAGAATGTTTTTCAGAGTCCATAGTCTCTCATGGTTCAACTCCTCTTCCAATTTCCCTCAACTCCCTTCTCCTTTCCATCTCCCCATGTCCTCTGTGTTATTTGTTATGCTCCACAAATAAGTGAAACCGTATGATAATTGACTCTCTTATTATCTTATTTCACTCAGCATAATCTCTTCCAGCCCCGTCCATGTTGATACAAAAGTTGGGTATTCATCCTTTCTGATGGAGGCATAATACTCCATAGTGTATATGGACCACATCTTCCTTATCCATTCGTCCGTTGAAGGGCATCTTGGTTCTTTCCACAGTTTGGCGATCATGGCCATTGCTGCTATGAACATTGGGGTACAGATGCCCTTCTTTTCACTACATCTGTATCTTTGGGGTAAATACCCAGTAGTGCTATTGCAGGGTCATAGGGAAGTTCTATTTTTAATTTCTTAAGGAATCTCCACACTGTTTTCCAAAGTGGTTGCACCAACTTGCATTCCCACCAACAGTGTAAGAGGGTTCCCCTTTCTCCACATCCTCTCCAACACGCGTTGTTTCCTGTCTCGCTAATTTTGGCCATTCTAACTGGTGTAAGGTGGTATCTCAATGTGGTTTTGATTTGAATCTCCCTGACGGCCAGTGATGATGAACACTTTTTCATGTGTCTGATAGCCATTTCATTTTAAACGCATTTTTAAGAAGTAACCTCTGTACTCAAATGGGGTTCAAACTCATGACCCCTAGATCAAGGGTTGCATGTTTTACCAACTGAGTCAGCCAGGCACCCCTCCTTTTAAAATGGGTGCTCTTTTTATGTTGAGCTGTGTTTATATATTCTGGATACTTGATTCTTTATTTATGAGATGTATGATTTATAAATATTTTCTTTCACTTTAGAGGCTGTCTTTTCACTTTTTTTTGATTGTACTCTTTGAAGTCTAAACTTGATGATGGCCAATTTATCTATGTTTCGTTTTGTAGTTTGTGCTTGTGGTGTAATATCTAAAAAAAACATTGCCTAATCCAGCATCACAAAGATTTTTCATTTTTAAAAATTCTCAGGCTGGAGGCACCTGACTGGCTCAGTTGGTTAAGTGGCTGCCTTCAGCTCAGATTCCAGGGTCCTGGGATTGAGTACTGCATCGGGCTCCTTGCTCAGTGGGGATTCTGCTTCTGTTCACCCCACTGCTCATGCTCCCTTCTGCTCTCTTGCTCTTAAATAAATAAATAAAATCTTAAAAAAATAAATCTCAGTAATTCCAATGCTGCTCATTCAAAATAGTTTGTGTAACAAGAAACTAAAGCATTTCTTTTTTTTTTTTTTCAATGACCTGATGGAATTGAAGCTACTGCTCTCTTTTGGATGGCTTAGTGGATCAACCCTGATCCAGCCTGAATCACACTGGAGTTTTCCTTAATCTGTCAGAGCTCCCCCACAGGGTTCCCGGTGGGGCTGGAAGCATGGCAGTGGGCTGCCTTCTCTTTTTGTTGGAAGCTCTGAACTCAAGAATGCGGATCAGTTCAAATCCAGTACTGTAAACTCTGGGTAAACTATGCTTTTGCTGTGCTGGAATTTAGTTGTTGAAAGTGTAGCTTAAATGAGTGAGCCTTTGTCTGTAGTGCTGAGCAAAGAGAAACTTCTGTCCTAGAAGCAATGGCTGTAATGAGATTTGAGACCTAAATGGCAGGCAGCACTCTGTTCCAAACAAATCACAGAGCATATGAACAATATAGTTGTGTGATTCTCTCGGCAAGCTCAGTTTCAGAATATAATGCTCCCTCTAATGATAGGTTTATTAGCAAAAGGTTTAGTCTGGTCTCCTCTCCTTTGTTTTTATGTGTGTGTTTGTTCTTTACATTTGGTTGATGCTTTACCCAAACCACCACTTTGAGATCCAGAGCTTCAAAAATTATCCTGGGTTACTGTTGTCTTTTTCCTGGACAATGGTCTTTATTCCTCTGGACCACTTCCTTTCACAGACTAAGTGAAGGTGACCCCTACTGCCTGCGCATACTCCAGATAGCCATCCTCAAGGAGGTCATTGACTAAGGGCTCAGCCAGCCTGGACACTAGACAGGAAATGTTGGCTGTGGACACTCTCGGAAAGCGGAGGAAGTTAGTAGGTAATATTTTCCTGGCAAAGTCAGAACGAGTCCAGCCCTAGGGGATGGAAAATATCACAAGGTCTCCTTCCCTGCCCCACCAACCTGGCCTTCCATCCATTGCCCCGAGCCATTTCTCAGCAATCCTCTCCATTAGCCTTCTCTGAGCCACTGCTTCTTGGAATGTGTGCGATGTTCACTGTTTAGTAAGGAAGTGTGAACAGGATTCATGTATTCATTAGTCATTCACTTGCTCCTTCTCACATACTTCTATTTTTTTTAAGATTTTATTTATTTATTTGACAGACAGAGATCACAAGTAGGCAGAGAAGCAGGCAGAGACAGAGAGAGGAGGAAGCAGGCTCCCCGCTGAGCAGAGAGCCCGATGGGGGCTCGATCCCAGAACTCTGAGATCATGACCTGAGCCGAAGGCAGAGGCTTTAACCCACTGAGCCACCCAGGCGCCCCTCACATACTTATTGAGCCCCTACTATGTGCAGGTCTCTGTGCTTGTCGCTGGAGGGATTGCAAACACTGTCTTCGTCCTCACAACATTTATAGTCTGATGGAGAGAGCTATTCTAATTCATTAGTCCAGCAAATGTTTACTGAGCATCAGGCACTGTTCTAGGCATTGTGGCAAGTGACAAGAACAGGACAGGCTTCTGCCCTCATGGTGCTTACAAGTACAGCCAAGAGCTAGCTTTAACATAGGGCAGTCCTCATTCTCCATTCAGTCACGCATTCACTTAACCATTTCGGAAGTAGTTAGCAAGCTTTTACTGTACACCAGTCCCCCCGTGGAATTGTGCTGAGTCAAGAAAGACCAGGTCCTTTCTCACTTGGTACTTACAGTCTAGTGGGGGAATTCACCATGAATCAAGTAATTTTAATAACAAACCTGTAATTACAAACTGAGAAAATTATTTGAGGAACACCTAAAACAGAGCTGTCCTTGACTGATGCACTTCCATGAACTTATTGGCTCAGCGCACTCAGCTGAATTCCAACCATCAGCATCTGCACCTCTTCCCTTCACATCCCCAGAAAACTTTCTCCAAAGACTTTCAGGGCTTGTTGGGCACAGAAAAATTACTAGTACTTGACTTGTAGGGATAGGGAACTAGTGATTTTCCCAGTTACCTGGTCCCGACACCTCCATGCCAAAGATTCATAGCTTTTCCTCTTTTGTTGACTATTTTGATAGAAACTTCCTGAAGTTATATATACTTTTCTGCTTTTAAGAACAATATATGTTGAGTGTAATTTAATCATAGCTCAACAAGTAGGCTAATATTAATGGAACGGCTTCTATGCAGTATTTTAGCACCAATTGTCTTTACCTGAGTCAGTTATTAATTTAGGAGTTGCTAAAAAGTGGAGATGCAACGGGGGTGGGGGTTAAGGTGGTAGGAAAAGAAAAAATGAAACAAGATGGGATCGGGAGGGAGACAAACCAAAAGAGACTCTTAATGTCATAAAACAAACTGAGGGGGGTGGGGGGGCAGGGGGGTTGGGAAAGGGGGGTGGGGTTACATTATATGTTTAAATACAAAAGCTTAAAGAAAAAAAGTGATTTTCTATTTTTATCATTCTTTCTATATTTGTTGTCTGGCATTCTTTTATAAAGAAGAGTCCCATCAGGTATGCTCCTCTCTCCTCATTTTCTCTTTCTTTCCCTCTCATTTTTAATGTTACTGTGAATTCATGGATTATTTTCCTTATTCTATCCATTGCCATTATTATTTCTTTTCATGTACAACTTGTCCTGAATTTGGCCAGGGAGAACCTATTTTAAATCAATTCTCATATTCTTTTTTTGAAAAGAAATACTTTTATTGTGGTGTAACTGAAATACAGTAAATTGCACACAAAGTGTACAATTTGATAAGTTTTGATATATGTATATACCTATAAAATTACCATCACAATCAAGATGATAAACGTATTCATCACTCCCTAAAGTTCCATTGGTTTCCTTTGCAGTTCCTCCCCACTCCTGCAGATTCCCTTCTTTCCCCAGGCCCTCAGGGAAATACAGATCTGTTTTCTTTTACAGTAAAGTAGGTTGCATGTTCTTGAACATGCTCTAAATGGAATCATATAGTATGCACTCTTATTTTGTCTGTTTTTTTTCTCACTCAGCATCATTATTTTGAAGTCTTCTTAAATTGTAGAGTATATTTATAGGTTATTCCTTTTTATTGTTGGACAGTATTTCAGCAACAGTTTTTCAATGGCTCACCACAAGTTATTCACCTGTGGACGGACATTTGTTTCCAATTTTGGGATTTTACAAATAAAACTGCTATGAATGTTCATGTGTTTGTCTTTGTGGGACATATGCACTCATTCCTTTCTCTTGGTAATTATGTAAATGTGGAATGGCTGTATCTTATGCTAAGTATATGGTTAACATTTAAAGACACTGCCAAACTATTTTGCAAAGTGGTTATACCATTTCACATCCTCCAACAGCATATGAGAATTCCTATTCCTCCACATCCTTACCAACACTTGATATAGCCAGTTTTTAAAATTTTTGTCATTCTAATAGATTTGCCATTGCATCTCATTATGATTTTAATTTGCACTTCCATAATAACGAATGATGTTGTGTGGATTTTTATCTGCCTATTTGCCATTCTTATATATATATGTATATATACATATATGTATACATGTATGTACACATATATACATATATGTATACATGTATGTACATATATTTATATACACACATATATGTATATATATATGGAGAGAGAGAGACAGACAGAGACAGAGAAGTATCTGTTCAAATGTTTTTCTCTTTTTAAAATTGGATTCTTATTATTGATTTTTGTCTGTTCTTTAGTATACAGAAGAGTCTTGCCTTCACAATAGGAAATAATTAGTCCTAGAATGAGTACTTTCTGTCACCAATTAACTAATCTAAAAAGCAAAAGCCCAAAAGATCAAACTCTTTCAGAGTGATGTAACTGTGCTCCAGAACAAAGCTCAAGATATACATAGGAATATAAGAGAATTCAGCAACCAACAAGGTAAAATTTGCAATGTCTGGAGTCCATTCCAAAATTACCAGCATGCAAAGAAAGAGAAAAATATGGCCCATAATGGAAAGAAAAAAGTTAGTTGATTGCAATTGATCCAGAACTAACACAGATGTTAGAATGAACAGATCACAATATTAAAATGGTAATTATAACCTTAAACATATGTTCAAATGTTAAGTAGAGACATGAATAGGAAAAATCCATATAGAATATTTAGAAATGTAAACTACAATGCATGATAAAATTCACTGGGGTAGACAGTAGATTTGATATTGCCGAAGAAAATATTTGTGAACTTGAAGACATAGTAATAGAAACTACTGACAGTGAAATACTAAAAGTTAAAAAAATTTAAAAAAATAAACGAAACATCAATGAGCTGTGGGAAAGATTTAAGTGGCTTAATATACATGCAATTGGAATCCCCAGAGGATACAGGGAGGGGAGAAAAAAGATATTTGAAGAAATAATGGCTGAAGGATTTCCAGATTTGATGATAGCAATGAACCCACAGAGCCAAGAAACTCAATAAACCTCAAACATATGAAACATGATGAAAACTACATCAAAGGACATCAGAACCTAATTAGTTAAAAACAGTCATAAAAAAAGTATTAAAAATAGCCAGAGGAAAAAAATGCACTAAGGAGCAAAGGTAAAAATGACAACAAATATCTTATTGGAAACAAAACTACAGAGAAGACAGTGAAGCAATATCTTTGAATTACTGAAAAGAAAAAAAGAAAACCCTGCTAAATAACAATAGTACTACCCTACAATCCAGGATTACACTACTAGGTGTTTATCCTTAGGATACAGAAATACTGATTTGAAATGGCACATGCACCCTGATGTTTACAGCAGCATTATCAACAATAGCCAAATTATGAAAAGAGCTCAAATGTCCATTGGCTGATGAATGGATAAAGAAGAGGTGGTATATATAAACAATAGACTCTTACTCAGCTATCAAAAGAATGAAATTTTGCCATTTGCAACAACATGGATGGAGCTAGAATGTATTATGCTAAGTGAAACAAGGCAGAGAGAGACAAATACTGTATGATTTGACTCATATGTGGAATTTAAGAAACAAAACAGTTGAACATAGGGAAAGGAAAAAACAAACTATAAGTGTCTCCTAACTATAGAGAACAAATTGACGGTTGATGGAGGGAGGTGGGTGGGGGATGGGCTAAATGAGTGATGGGTGTTAAAGAGGGCACTAGTCGTGACAGCGCTGGATGTTATATGTAAGTGATGAATCACTGAATTCTATACCTGAAACCAATTTTACTGTATGTGTTAACTAACTAGAATTTAAATAAGAATGTAGAAAAAATGAAGCAAAGAACAGATATATTTATTTTTTTTAACATTTTAACTAATTTACTTTATAGAACACATATATAGAACACAAAATACAACTTCAAAATTCTCTTTCTTTTCAAATATACAATGAACCTTTACCAAAATCAACCGTATCTAGGCTAGTAAGACAGGTCTCAGTTTCAAAGAATAGAAATCATACAGAGTACATTCTCTTTCTGCAGTGCAATTAAACTTAAAATTAAAGAACAGATTTAATTAAAAGAACAGATTAATTAATTAACTTAATTAATTAATTAAAGAACAGATTAAAATTAAAGAACAGATATATTTAAATCCAGCCATATCAGTAATCACATTAAATGTAAATGATTTAAATATTCTAATTAGAAGGCAAGAGGAAAAATAAACAGGACCCAACTGTATGCTGACTACAAAAAAGACCCTTTAAATATGAAGAAAAAATAGTTTAAAAGTTAAAAAAAAAAAGAAAGAAAAAGAAAAAGACATACCGTATTAACACTAATTAAAAGAAAGCTAGAGGGCACCTGGGTGGCTCAGTGGGTTAAAGCCTCTGCCTTCCACTCAGGTCATGATCCCAGGGTCCTGGGATTGAGCCCCACGTAGGGCTCTGCTTGGTGGGGAGCCTGCTTCCCTTCCTCTCTCTCTCTCTCTGCCTGCCTCTCTGCCTACTTGTGATCTCTGTCTGTCAAATGAATAAATAAAATCTTCAAAAAAATAAAAGAAAGCTAGAAAACTTTTATCAATAGTTAATAGATTTCAGAACAAAGAATACTTCCAGTGATAAGGAAAGTCTATTGATAAAATGATAAAGGATTTAATTCATCAATAGGACATAACGATTCTAAATGTTTATTCACCTAATAACATAGCTTTGAAATACATGATGCAGGAAGCCAGAGTGAAATTTTGAAATAATTTATCTTGTCCAACTGCTTTCTCTCTCTCTAATACTGCCCCCCCTTCCTTCCTTCTTCTTTATTCCTCATCTATCTTCCTTCTTCTCCTCCTCCTCCTCCTTATTTCACAAATGAAGAAACTATGTCCAGAAGTAAAGTAATTGCAGAGGCACACATCCAGTGAGAAGCAGAGTGGGGTCCAAGACCCAAATCTTCACACTTTTTATCTAGGACCTTTCCTTCTTCACTGCACTTTACTGAGGTTGAACAAACATTTTCTTTGAAACAGAAGTATACAGAAGAGTATACAACCCTTAAACTGAAGGTATTAATGGTTCATAAATAAACAAACCACTAGATAGAAAACAGAATTGTGACCCAGACACTGTTCCTCATTTTTTTAAAAAGATTTTATTTATTTATTTGACACAGAGAGAGAGAGATCACAAGTAGACAGAGAGGCAGGCAGAGAGAGAGGGAGAAGCAGACTCCCCACCGAGCAGAAAGCCTGATACAGGGCTCGATCCCAGGACCTGGAGATCATGACCCAAGCTGAGGGCAGATGCCTAACCGGCTGAGCCACCCAGATGCCCCTGTTCCTCATTTCTTGATGGTTGATTGGCATCAGCCAGCAGAGAAGCCAAACAAAAGGTTGAAGAGAAAATTGGAGAAACTCCTGTCTTGTGGACTGAGAATTGTTCATTGAATTCCTGCTTTTAGGAGAAGTCTGGGGACCTTGGGATTGGAATCCTTTTTAGTAGTCATCATATCTTTCTGGCACTAGGTGGGTAAGGCCACTTAAGTACAGGACTTTTCTGACATGAATATTCTAGTGGTTGCCATAGGCTGCCTCCTGCCTGTGCTGTCAACATGTCCAATGGCTCTGTTCTGCCAACAGGTCCAGGAATTCACATGGAAATCAATTCCTAGCTGAGATGCTGAGTGCTGACCCATGCACTGGGATGAAGGCAATCAAATACAGGGTCATCTGAGGTCAAGCCCATGGCTTTGGATAGCCATATATCATGTAGAATTGAGCAGAGAACCATAAACACAAGAGACAGTGAGTGAAGCTAACTAATTATACACAACTGTGACCATAGCTTGGGTTGATCAGACAGGGCAAGGCAGAGGCAGTTAGAATGCAAAAGTATATTTGAAAACATAAGCTCTCCCAGCCAGAAATGGTGGAGTCAGCACCGTAAAGGCGTGAGTAGGAGTTAGAGCAGACGTCTTCAATTTGAAGACCATGGAACATGGGTTTGGAGAGGAGTAGAGGGTAATTTCAAGGTTCCCAGACAATTAAACCAATGAGAGCTGCATTATGTCAGCCTAGGGTAACTACCAAGATAGTCACAATCAAAAACAGAAGCTTATAAAAAATGCTTCTCCATTGAACAGTAACTCTGGGGCACTATAATCCAGAGCTTCCTGGAAAAGAGGTTGGCAGCCGGACAGTCAGTCAGATTGGCTTATCTCATTTATTATTATAAAGGGGGGATAAAAAGAAAAAAAATCTAACAACAGCATGCCAGAAAGAAGGCATATAGACTTTGCAGTTAAACAGATTTGAGTTCAAATTCCTTTTCAACCACTGGAAACTATGTGACTAGATCAAATTAACCAATTTTTCTGAGCCTCAATCTCCTCAACCATAAGAGGAGGATGATTATATATACCTCATAGGATTGTTGTAAGGCCTAGGAATACTATATGCATGTATATAAGGTCCTTCATATGTAGCAGGAGTTGGTAAAATGGTCTTCCTCCTTCTCATTACCACACAGATGATTGTGGGCAAGCTGTCTTCTTCTTCCTTTGCCTTTAGTTTACTTTTATTTGGCCTCAGGGTAGAAAAACTAAGATCATAACCCTGGTTACTAGACAGAATCCTCTTTCCCCTATGGAGTATATAATGTTGCTTTTTCCTCCACCGAGGTGGTAAAAGTGGCTTCAGTTCTTGCTGTTTCTGAGATTAAGTGTGAAGTTGCCAAGGCCAGGTTTCTGCATTATACACATGCCGAGCTAGTTCCTCCCTAAACTATGTACCTATCCTCTGTTTGACTAGAAGAAACTTAAGTGGCCACAACTAAATATATTTAATTAAATATCTATAAAAAGCAATAATAGGTCAATGAGGCAATTGCAACTCAACTGGTTGATTTCACAATTAATGCACATACATTATATTTGATTTTGGCAGTGGGTGTAGGAGCAGTTAAAGATATTTACAAAGGAATCCTGCCAAACAATGGTAGTTGCCCTGCTTATAATCCCATAGGACCCCATTGAATCCTACTTCCTGAACAACAAACATAAAAACAAGTCCAAAGCAGACCCGTACTCCAAAGTAAGAGATAAAATCATCCCCTTCTCCACCCTTTACTACCCCTCCATGGCTGAGCCCTGCTGTTCCTATGGTTGAACATCTCTAATCCCTGCCCTATGACTTCCCCACATATGTTTGTTTCTGATTTCACCATGTTTATCTCATCCCAATTCCTCTCTGTCTCCTAACTTGATGGTTTGCGGTTGGCAATCCTGTCCCCCTGACTGCTCAAAAAAAGCTAAACTTTTGGTACAAGCATAAAGGCAGAAGAAAACTCAATGTGTCAGCTCAAAGTATGTCAGGCAAGAAGAATTCCCTTTTATTCAGGAGACGGTCAGTCTTTTTGAGGCCTTCAACTGATTAGATGAAACCCACCCATATTAGCATGTAGCTGCACACCAGAAGACTCTAAGCCAAGGGTGGATGATGGTCCATCAAGACTAAAGAAAAGACCAGAGATATCAGTCAAGATATAGTTTGATTGGGAGAACTTATAAAAAGGGAATCCAGGAACAGCCAACTGGACAAAGCATCTGCTGCTGGGATCTACATGCAGCAAACTCTTATGGTATAGCAACTTAGCCTAGCAACTATCTATAGCCCTTCCCTTCCTTACACAGCCAGCATTTCAAGGAATCAAGGAATTAAGCAAATCAAGGAATCAAGAATGCCCTTTGGACATTCTTCATTACCAGGGAAACAATCCAAGTTGGCTGCTCCTAGAGTACCCAGCCTTGAACACTGAACAACACAGTCTTCTACATATTCTATTTAGTAGGAATATAGAGGGGGGATGGGATCTCTACATTCTCAAGATAGCAACTAACAGTACATTCAGGGTGTGCTTGCACAAACTAGCTACCTGGCATGTACCATACAGTTAGGGAGGGCAGTCTGCTTTTTACAGATTTTGGATTTAAATGTTAAACTCCTCCAAAAACACCCTCATCAGAGTCTAGTTCAAGATGGCGACACAGGAAGATCCTTTCCCCACATATATGCTGAGTCCATGGTTACCTGTGGAACAATTTTCTCTTAAAACAAAAAACAAAACAGAACCCTAAAGACTGGCTGAGTGATGACTATACATTAAGTGAACAAGAAGAAGGCCATATCGAGGTGAATAGGAGAGGCTGGGACATACTTTCACTGTAAACTCTGCACCTGGGGAAGTATCTTATAACTGAGAAGGAATTTGTTACTTGTAGTCTCTCTCTGAGAAGTGAGGGGTTCAGACCCCACATTGAGCATCCCAACTTTTAGAATGTACACTTAGATAAGCTTCTGAAACATCTGGCTTTTAGAAAACCCTTAGGACTCACATCCTGAAGCCCACAAGAGTCTAGCAATCTGAGAAGTTGATCTTGAAGGGCTTACAAGGTCAGAGTTGCCCACCCCAGACCAAGCCTAGAGGCAGCAATCATGCCCAGACTTAAAGTGAAGGAGACTAACCTTCTTAAAGCATCAGTTTGAGGGATAGTCATCTAACTTAACACACACATCTAGGAATCTGCCTGATTACTCTCCAGGGATAGAGACTTGGGGGTGGGGTTCTATCTTTTCACTTTCTTTGCCATGCTCCAGAGCACTGGTGTTTCTTGGCAGGGAGTGTTTGTATGTATCTGGTGTCCTAATTCTTGTGGCTGCTGGTGAGGAGATACCTCTTGATCACCTGGTCCTAGGGAACAGGGGGGCTTGTGCTCCTGGTTACCTGGGATTGTAATAATCAGTGTTTCCCAGAAAGAAGCTTATAACCTAGTCTGGCATGGGATTTTTTGCACCTGGTGCCAAGGGACATCTCTATATCACCTGGCTCTGTTGGCCAGTGGGGTTTATGCTTGTGGGCCCAAGGATTGTAACCAATGAAGAAAGAGTTATTTTTTTAAAATAAATATTTTTTAAAATTTAAATTCAATCAATTAACATATAGTGTATTAATAGTTTCAGAGGTAGAGTTAGTGATTCATTAGTCTTATATAACATTGTGTTCATTACATTACATGCCCTCCTTAATGTCCATCACCCAGTTACTCCATCCCTCCACCCTCTTCCTCTCCAGAAACCCTAGTTTGTTTCCTATGATTAAGAGTCTCTTATGGTTTGTCTCCCTCTCTGCTTTGGTCTTGTTTTATTTTTCCTTCCCTTCACCTATGATCCTGTTTTGTTTCTTAAATTCCACATATGAGCGAGATCATATGATAATTGTCTTTCTCTGATTGACTTATTTTGCTTAGCATGATATCTTCAAGTTCCATCCATGTCATTGCAAATGGCAAGATTTAAAAAAAATATGTATTTTTTTGACACACAGAGAGAGAGACAGTGAGAGAGCGAACATAGCAGGGGAAGTGGGAGAGCAAGATGCAGGCCTCCTGCTGATCAGGGAACCTGAGGTGGAGCTCAATCCCAGGACCCTGGGATCATGATCTGAGCTGAAGGCAGATGCTTAATGATTAAGCCATCCAGGCACTCCACAAGATTTTTTTTTGATGGCTGAGTAGTATTCCATTGTATACACATGCCACATCTTTATCCATTCATCTGTTGATGGACAGCTGGTCTCTTTCCATAGATTGGCTATTGTGGACATTGCTGCCATAAACATTGGGGTGCAGGTGCCCCTTTGGTTCACTACATTTGTATCTTTGAGGTAGATACCTAGTAGTCCAATTACTGGGTTGTAGGGTAGCTCTACTTTCAACTTTTTGAGGAACCTCCATACTGTTTTCCAGAGTGGCTGCACCAGTGGCGTTACCACCAACAGTGTAAGAGGGTTTCCCAGAAGAGTTCTTAAATAGCTATAACCCTTAGGGCACAGCAAGAGGCAACAGGCTTGGGTGCTCAGCCTTTCTGTGAAGGAGACTTATTAGCTAATCATTTGCCCAGGGGATGCCCCTTGATCACCTGCCTCTAGTGTTGGGGGGTGGGCTGGAGCTTGCATTTCTGGGCCCTATAGGCCTGTGGCAATCAAAGAAATGGTTCTTGACAGGTATCCAGCGTCGGGACACTTTACAGTCAGTCTTTCTGTGAAGAAGCCCTCTTTGCTTCTTCTGGAGCATCAGCCTGAGGAGCAGCCTTTGGGTTTGGCATACATTTAGTGGCCTGTGAAGCTGCTCTCAAGGAACGTAGGCTGTGGATGCCGTCTTGGCACACTCCCTCTGCTTTGTTTTAACTTGCTGGTATCAACCAGAAAAGAGCTTATACACTCATCTGGAGCCCCAGTTGCTGCAGCTGCCACTCAGAAGACATGTCCAGATGGTTAGCTCTTGTAGTGGTGGGCCTATTCCTGCAGTCCTATAGGACTGTATTTATTTGCATACTTTAAAAAGCTGATGCCTGAGGGTCTGGCTTTCAGTCAGCCTGAATCTAAATGCTGAGATCCTCCCTTTTGGGACACTGACAGGTCTTGGCACAGCCTCAACAACTGGGAGCCATTTAAAATATAATAGGCTGCTGGATAAGCACAGAGGTTTGAGAGAGAGCCAAGAACTGAGGCAGAGTTGAACAAGGGTCATCTCCTACATGAGGCCACACCTTCCACACTGGGAGAAATTGTTGTTTCATTGGCTGTATAGAAGCCAACACAGAGACAAGCAAAATGAAGAACAAAGATATTCCAAATGAAAGAATATGATAAAACCTCAGGGAAAAAAAACTTGATGAAACAGAGATAAGTAATTTACCAGACAAAGAGTTCAAAGTAATGATCATAAAGATGCTCACTGATCTCAGAAGAAGAATGGATGATTATAGAGAGGATTTCAACAGAGAAATAGAAAATACAAGAAAGTACTAAGTAGAAGTCACAAAGCTGAAGAATACAGTAGCTGAACTAAAAATACACACTACAGAATTTCAGCAGCAGACTAGATGAGCAGAAGAAAGGATCTGTCAACTTGAAGACAAGGCAGTGTAATTCAATCAATTAGATAGGCAAAAAGAAAAAAGGGATGAAGAAAAATGAAGATAGCTATAGGACATCATGAAATGGACTAACATTTACATCATAGGGCTCCCAAAATGAGAGGAGAGAGACTAAAGAGGAAGAAATCTTACTTGAAGAAGTAATGGCTGAAACATTCTTTAGCCTAAGGAAGGAAGCAGACATCCAGATTCAGGAATCCCAGAGAGTTCCAGATAAGAGGAATGCAAAGAAACTCACACCAAGACACTGTATAATTAAAACATCAAAAGTTAAAGATAAGGAAAGAATATTAAAATCAGCAAAAGCAAACAATTTGTTATATACAAGGGAACCCCCATAAGACCACCAGTGGACTTTTCAGCAGAAACTTTGCAGACCAGAAGAGAGTAGCATGATATCTTCAAAGTGCTGAAAGAAAAGAAAAAAAAAAAAACCTTTCAACCAAGGATATTCCACATGGCAAAGTTACTATTCGGAAGTGAAGACAAAATAAAAAGTTTTCCAGACAAGCAAAAGCTAAAGGAGTTCATCACCACTAAACCAGCCTTATAAGAAATGTGAAAGGGAGGGCGCCTGGGTGGCTCAGTGGGTTAAGCCTCTGCCTTCGGCTCAGGTCATGATCCTAGGGTCCTGGGATCGAGCCCTGCATTGGGCTCTCTGCTCAGCAGCGAGCCTGTTTCCCTTTCTCTCTCTGCCTGACTCTCTGCCTAACTCTCTGCCTACTTGTGATCTCTGTCTGTCAAATAAATAATTTAAAAAAAATGTGAAAGGGACTTCTTTAAGCTAAAAAGAAAAGGTGCTAATTAGTAATAAGAACACATATGAAAGAATAAATCTCACAGGAAAAATAAATAAATGGTAAAGGCAGTGGGTTAATCACTTATAAAGCTAGTATGAAGTTTAAAAGACAAAAATAGTAAAAATAATTGATTAGAATAATTAGTTAAGGGATACACAAGATAAAAAAGATATAAAATATGCCATCAAAAACATGAAACATGCTGGGGTGCCTGGGTGGCTCAGTCAGTTAAGCATAGGACTCTTGGTTTCAGCTCAGGTCATGATCTCAGGGTTGTGAGATTAAGCCTCATGTTGGTGCCATGCTCAGCGGGGAGTCTGCTTGACATTCTTTCTCCCTTTCCTTCCCCCTGCTCATGTGAGCACGCTATGTCTCTCAAATAAAAATAAAATCTTAAAAGAAAAACTACCTTGATATTTATTTTATTTTATTTTTTTAAAGATTTATTTATTTATTTATTTGACAGACAGAGAGAGAGAGAGATCACAAGTAGGTAGAGAGACAGGCAGAGAAAGAGAGAGGAGGAAGCAGGCTCCCTGCCCAGCAGAGAGCCCGATTTGGGACTTGATCCCAGGACCCTGAGATCATGACCTGAGCTGAAGGCAGAGGCTTAACCCACTGAGCCACCCAAGCACCCCCTACTTTGACATTTTAATAAAAAACATACAACATGCAGTGGGAAAGTAAGAATAATAATGTTGAGTTTTACAATAGGATTAAGCTTAAGTTGTTACCAAGTTAAAATAGATTATCATAGATATAAGTTGTTATATTCAAGCCTCATGGTAGCCATAAAACAAAAACTTATAGTAAATACATAAAAGATGAAGAGAAAGGAATCTAAGCATATCACTAAAGAAAGTCATCAAACCACAAAGGAAGAGAGCCAGAGATGAAAGGAACAGAGAGGAACTACAAAAACAGTCAGAAAACAATTTAAAAAGGGCAATAAGCACATACCTCTCAATAATTATTTTACATGTAATTTAAACACATAGAGTGGCTGAATGGATTAAAAAACAAATGAACAAACAAAAACAAAGCCCATCTATATGCTACCTACAAGAGACTCACTTTGAATGTAAAGACACATACAGACTTCAGTGAAGGGATGGAGGAAGCTATTTCAAGCAAATGGAAACAACAACAACAAAAAGTTGCAATAATTCTACTTATACCAGACAAAACAGACTTTAAAACAAAGACCATAATAAGAGACAAGGAAGGGTGTTATATAATGATAAAAAGGATAATCCAACAAAAGATGTAATGTTTGTAAACATTTATGCACTCAACATAGGAGTACCTAAATATATAAAGCAAATATTAACATATCTGAGGGGAGAGATATAGTAATAGAGGACTTTAAAACCTCACTTACATCAATGGGTAGATTGTCCATAGAGAAAATAAATAAGGAAAACATTGGTCTTAAATGACATGTTAACACAGATGGACTTAACAGATATTTATAGTCATTTCATCCAAAAGCAACAGAACACACTTTCTTCTCAAGTGCATACGGAACATTCTCCAGGACAGATCATATGTTAAACCACAAAACAAGTCTTGATACACTTAAAAGAATTGAAATAATCTCAAGCATCTTTTTTGACCACAGTGGTATGTAAGTAGAAATAATTACACAAAGAAAATTGGAAAACTCACAAATATGTGGAGACTAAACAACATGTTACTAAATAACCAAGTGGCCAAAGAAAAGATCAAAAGAGAAATAAAAAATACCTTGAGACAAATAAAAATAGAAATGCAACATTCCAACATTTATGGGATGCAACAAAAGCAGTTCTAAGAGGAAAGTTTATAGTGATAAACGCCTATATTAAGAAACAAGAAAAGTCTTAAACAACCTAACTTTATATCTCAAGGAACTAGAAAAAGAACAAAGTTAGTAAGAAAGAAGGAAGTAACAAAGATTAGAATAGAAATTTAAAAAAAAGAAATAAACACCGAAAGGACAGAAGAATGAAAACAATGAAACTAAGACCTGATTATTTGAAAAGATAAACATAATTGATAAGCTTTTACCAGACTCAGCAAGAAAAAAAGAGAGGACTCAAAATCAGAAATGAAAGAGGAAATGTTACATCTGATACCACAGAAATACAAAGTATCAAAAGAGACTATTTTAAACAATTATATGCTAAAAAAATTGAACAACCTAGAAGAAATGGAATTCCTAGAAACATACAGTCTACCAAGACTGAATTGTGATGAAATAGGAAACCCAAAGACTGATTACTGGTAAGGAGATTGAATTAGTGATCATAAATTTCCCCCAAAATAAGTCTGGGCCCAGACAGCTTCACTGGTGAATTCTACCAAACATTCAAAGAAGAATTAATCCCATCCTTCTTGGGGTGCCTGGGTGGCTTAACTGGCTTAGTCTGACTCTTGATTTCAGCTCAGGTCATGATCTTAGGGTCATGAGATTGAGCTCTGCTTAATATTTTCTCTCTCTCCCCTTCTCCCTCTGTCCCTTCCTCACCTCTTTAAAATTTTTTTGAAAAATTAAAAAAAAAATCCTTCTCAAACACTTACAAAAAATAGAAGAGGAAGAAACTCTTCCAAACTTGTTTTATGAAGCCAGCATAACTCTGATAACAAAACCAGACAGAGACACCACAAAAAAGAAAATTACTGGCCAATATCCCTGATGAACATAGATGCAAAAATACAAAATACAGCAAATTGAAATCAACAATGCATTAAAAAGATTATAAACCATGACCAAGTGGGATTTATTCCAGGGATGCAAGAATGATTCAACATTCACAAGTCAGTCAATGTGATACACCACATTTACAAAATGAAGGATAAACATCATATGGTCATTTCAGTAGATGCAGAAAAAGCATCTGACAAAATTCAACATCCATTTATGATAAGAACTCAAAAAAGCATATATAAGGGCACATATCTCAGTATAATAAAAGTCATGTATGATAAGCCCACAGCTAGCTTCATACTGAATTGTGAAAAGCTGAAAGCTTTCTCTCTAAGATCAGGAACAAGACAAGGATGTCCAGTCTCACACTTTTATTCAATGTAATATTGATAGCTACAGCAATTAGGCAAATAACAAAACAGAAACAAAACAAAACAAAACCTCCAGACATACCAATTGGGAAGGAAGAAGTAAAACTGTCACTACTTATAATGACATAATACAGATAGAAAACCGTAAAGACTACAAAAAAAACCTGTTAGAACTAATATATGAAATCAGTTAAGTTGCAGGGTACAAAATCAATACACAAAAGTTTATGCCTTTATACAAGTTAATTATCAGAAGGATAAATTAAGAAAATAATTCTATTTACAATTAAATAAAAAAGACTAAACCACCTAAGAATAAATTTAACCAAGGAGGTAAAAAACCTGTATATTAAACTCTATAAAACATAAAGAAATTAAAGAAGACACAAATAAATGCAGAGATTTTCATGCTCATGGATTGGAAGAATATTCTACCCAAAGCAATCTACAGATTCAATGTAATCCCCATCAAAATTTCTATGGCATTTTTCATGGAAATAAAATAAAACCTCCTAAAATTTGTACAGAACCATAAAAGACCTTTAATAGTCAAAGCAATATTGTGAAAGAATAAAGCTAGAGACATCATGCTCCCTGATTTCAAGCTAGATTATAAAGCTTTAGTAATTTAAACAGTATGGTATTGGCATAAAAACAGGTACATAGATCAGTGCAACAGAATGGAGAACCTAGAAATGAACCCACATATATAATTTAGGAGAATAGAGCCAAGGGTATACAATGAAGAAAAGATAGTCTCTTCAATAAATGGTGCTGGAAAAACTGGACCACTACATGCAAAATAATGAGACTGGCTCATTGTCTTATGCTATGCCCCCAAATTAACTCAAAATGCGTTAAAGACTTGAACATAAGACCTGAAACCATAAAACTCCTAGAGAAAAACACAGTGACAATGGTCTTGCCATGGCTTTTTCAACCTGACTCCAAAGGCAAGGGCAGTGAAAGCAAAAATAAACAAGTGGGACTACATCAAACTAAAAATCTTCTGCAGAGCAAAGGAAACCATCAGCAAAATGAAAAGGCAATCTACTGAATGGAAGAATATAATTGCAAATCATATATCTGATAAAGGAATAATATCCAAAATATCAAAAGAATTCATACAAATCCATAGCAAACACCAGGCAAACAAAAACCAATCGGATTTAAAAATAGGCAGAAGGTCAGAATAGACATTTTTGGAAGAAGATATACAGACGGCTAACTGGTACATGAAAAGATTCTCAATATCATTAACTATCCGAGAGTTCTAATCAAAACTGCAATGAGGTATCATTTCACACTTGTGAAAATGGCTATTATCAAGAAAAGTAGTAATAATAAGTGTTGGCACAGGGGCGCCTGGGTGGCTCAGTGGGTTAAAGCCTCTGCCTTCGGCTCAGGTCATGATCCCGGGGTCCTGGGATCGAGTCCCACGTCAGGCTCTCTGCTCAGCAGGGAGCCTGCTCCCCCCCCGCCCCCCCCACCTGCCTCTCTGCCTGCTTGTGATCTCTCTGTCAAATAAATAAATAAAATCTTTTAAAAAAAAAGTGTTGGTACAGATGTGGAGAAAAGTGAACTCTTGTTCATTATTGATGGGAATGTGAATTGGTGAAGCCACCGTGGAAAACAATATGGAGGTTCTTCAAAATTAAATGTAGAACTACCATATGATTCAGCAGTTCCACTTTTAGCTATTTATCTGAAGAAAATGAAAACACTAATTTGAAAAGATCTGTGCACTCTTACTATCATAGCAGCATTATTTACAGAGGCAAGACATGGAAACAACCTAAGTGTCCCTGAGTGAACGAATGGATAAAGAAGATTTGGTATATGTGCACACACACACACACAAACTGAGCTCATAGATACAGGAAATAGATTGGTGGTCATCAGAGGAGGGTGGGAGAAGGAAAAATGGGTGGACTGTTTTTGTTTAAATAAATTTAAAATACGAACAACATCAGAAAAAACACCTTCACAGAAACACCCAAAACAATGTTTAACCAAATATCTGGGCATCTCATGACCCAGGCGAATTGGGACTTAAAATTAACCATCACGGATATGTATGATACTACCTGATCTGATAATTTTAGTTAATACAAGAAAGTGCCAGGCAAATGGTGAGGCAGAAAATACATCCTTTGAAGTCAGTTGGATTTCCAGTCAAATTCAGCTGTGCCTCTCGTTACCCCATCAGTCTTTGCTGTCTCACTAATAAAATACAGATCAAATGTGTTCTGTTAGATTCTAAGTTTAGCTGAGATGATATATATAAAGCCTCCAGTAAATAAACAGGAAATACTTAACAAGGGGTGGCTATTATGATTAATAATAATAATGTGTGATGATATTAATAACATCAGATGTGTGATCTTTAGCTTATCAGTTGTGCTCTCTCCCTTACGCAGTTTTCTTTGGCTTTCGATCAGCACAATCTCATAGCAAGCCCAACTTTCCATTTCCAAATGCATTGCTTAGTTTCTCAAAGCGCAGGAGATTGGATCTCTTTCTAGCTACTGTCCTTGGTTGAAAGACGGGGACATTTTATCCACTAAAGGCACAGTATCTAGGGCCTATGAGATTTTCAAAGGCCAGTACAAATTTTGTTTTGAGAATTCCCTTTTCCAAAATATAAAAAGAAAGCTACAAAATTTTAATTAAAATGTTTAATTAATATTAAAAGTAATTGTGGGGGGCCTTGGTGGTGCAGTCTGTTAAGCGTCTGATTTGTGGTTTCAGCTCAGGTGGAGATTTTAAGGTCATGAGATCAAGTCCTGACTTGAGCTCCACACTCAGTATGGAGTCTGCTTAGGACTTTTTCTCCCTCTCCCTTGGCCCTTCCCTCCTGCACTCACTCACTTGCTCTCTCTGTCTCTCTTTAAAATAAATACATAAATCTTAAAAAAAAAAAGCAAATTGCATGTCAACTTGTCAACAGCAATTCAATCCATCTATTATTATGTGGAAATTCTCTTTGATGATGGATGTGGAGACAGCTTAGGATGTTGTTTTGGATATGGGGTGGGACATTCAAAAGTAAGAATGCTTAGGGTCTGTGAAGATCTTAATCCTATGAAAGATTGGGGAATGTGGGTTGGAATGTGCAGGGGAGAGCAAATGAAAGGGTCTTTAGGAGAGGAATATGGGAAGAACTGGAGGCTGGTTGGGTGTGTGTGCCATAGCCAGTGAAGGTGTGGAGAGCCTGGAAATTGAATGGTCCTAGAGGCATGTTGGACAAAGGGGGAGTCAGGGAGGCCCTCTGGTGGTCCTATTACTGCCAGAGCCCTCCCTTCAGCATTGAAGTTATTGGAGAGAAAGATTCTCTGCTTGAGAAGAATCTAGCAAGTGGGGCAGGGAAAACCATCAGATGGAGAAGCAAGAAGTGACTGCTGGCAGCTCGAACCCCAATGTGTCTAACTAGGTAGGAACAATTCCATTGGAGCTGAATTGCCAAGAGCAATTCTAGTGCTAGTCATCACTTGTCCTCTCAGACCACCACTGATGGTCCCTTTTTGTGTTCCCTTTCTCTGGCTCTTATGCTACAATCCATCTTCTTTGAGCAGTGGGCTCAGTGGGTGAGCCTTATCCTCCTCTTTTCAGACAAAATAAATAAGGGTCAATTGATATAACTGACCCCAAACAACCATGACACAAGGGCCCTGTTTGCTGATTTCCTTTGATCCTTTCTTCAGTCTCAGATGGTGTGTGGTGAGCCCAGCAAAGTTCATACTTGTTATTGAGAGTTTGGGGTTTTTTGGAGGCTTTTCCTCTCCAGGCTAGACCACCTCAGGCTCCCAGTATTTTCTTAAGGGAAATGTTTATGATTTTATTTAATAAACCCTTGTATATAGGGTTATATATAGCTTATATATAACCTTGGAAGATGCCAAGCATTGTTCTTTGTACACGTATCAAACTATTTTATCCTTGTTAACTACTCTGTGAGACAGGCATCTGTACTGTTATGGTCTTCATTTTACAGAGAGGTAAAAGCGGGACAGAGAGGTTAGGTAATTTTTCCAAGGTCACCCTGCTTACAAGAGGCAGAGCAAGTCTCTGAGCATAGCAGTTCCTTAGCCATGTGCTCTCGCTGGCTCATTTCTGCACTGTGGCTTTCCTCTATTCTCCTAACATTGTGGAATTTAAAATTACTCATGACACTCCAACGATGATTTTGCCTGTACCAGATATGGGGGAGAGTCATGACTGACCCCTGTTTGTTCTCATATTCTAGTAGCAGCTTTGATTTAAATCTTGGATTTGACTTACACCCCTTTCTTTCCCAGACTTCCCTGTTCAGAGGACCCACAGTTTCCTCAGACTGTCAGAAAACGGGGAGGAGCAAAGAGGGTGGGACAGCGTGAGGAGAAGGTTGTCATCACCAAGAACAGCAAGATGTGAGAGAAACCCATCCTTGTCTATGAGCCCAGAACTTAGGGAGATGCCTTGGTCATTTGCATTTGTTTTTTGTTTATTTATAAGCAGTGGAAATGGACTCTGGTTAAGAAAAAAAGAAAAGAAAAAGGGAAGATATTGGAAGGATTCTGGGTGGCTCAAAGAATCAAGAAAGGTTGACTGATTTGGCCAATTAGGTCTCAGAAAGAATTAGAATGAGGGTAGCTTGGAAGATTTCAGTAGCAGGATTCATGAATTTTTTTTTAAAGGTCCTTCTAAGGAATATGGTCTCTTTAGATCTTTCTTGTCCATGTGCCACTCCAGTAAAGATTTCATTCCTAGCAAAGAGAAGCTGAATGGAATAGGGCCATTCCCAGAGAGGGCTGTTGTTCGGGCTGTGGATACGGTACACGAGTGAAGGAATGGAGAGCTCACCAGAGGGAAGTCAGGAAGGAGGAACAAATGCTGGACAGGCAAAGCCAGCAGCTGTCCATTCAGTGCCCCATGTCCTCCATGGCTGAGCCCCGCTGTCCCTATGGTTGGACACCTCTAATCCCTATCCTATGAACTCCCACATATGTCTGTTTCTGATTTCACGGTGTTTATCTCATCCTGATTCCTCTCTGTCTCCTACCTTGATGGTTTGGGGTTGGCGCTCCTGTCCCTCTCACTGCTCACTGCATACTATCACCTCAGCCATAGTGCCATGGTAGGAGGGCTGTGCCCAGATTTCATTTCTCTTCTTGTGTTTGTGCCTATGGATCATTACCATTTTTTCCCACCAAAGATTTTATTTATTTATTTGACAGAGAGAGATCACAAGTACGCAGAGGGGCAGGCAGAGAGAGACGGGGGAAGCAGGCTCTACACTGAGCAGAGAGCTCGATGTGGGGCTCGATCCTAGGACCCTGAGATCATGACCCAAGCCAAAGGCAGAGGCTTAACCCACTGAGCCACCCAGGTGCCCTGATCATTACCATTTTTATTCTATAATCATTAATACTGGGTTGACAATTTCACTCATGTTTTCTCATCTCATCTCAAAACCCTGATGAAGTTGGCCCAGTAGATACTATTCTCACCATCTCATAGATGAGCAAACTAGGGCCTAGACAGACTGGCTGGCTCTGTCACAAAGCCATGAAGAAGCAGACTACTCTACTAAAATCTAGGACTTCCAATTCTGTGATTCTGAATGGCTTCCCACTTCTCCAACTGTTATGGTTTCCATGTTGCTATTCATCTCCCCAGAAGGGTGTCTGTGATTAATTTAATGAACATCCTCTTATTTTTGAGTAAGGAAAGAGAACGAGCAAGAACTAGAGGGTATTATGCTTAGTGAAATAAGTCAATCAGAGAAAGACAACTATCATATATGATATGAGGAAGTGGAGATGCAACGAGGGTGGGGGTTAAGGGGGTAGGAAAAGAAAAAATGAAACAAGATGGGATCGGGAGGGAGACAAACCAAAAGAGACTCTTAATGTCATAAAACAAACGGAGGGGGGTGGGGGGCAGGGGGGTGGGGAGAAGGAGGGGTGGGGTTACATTATATGTTTAAATAAAAATAAAATTTAAAAGCCAAAAGAAAAAGAAAAAGAAATGGCAAAGGGCAGGAGACCGTTGCCCCTGCTGAATATTTCTGCTGATGAAACAAGAATGATACACATTCACATTGGTGTGATCCGGGTAAGTAGGTTTTTCTTCCACATGCCATTCTTTTTTTTTTTTTTTTTTAATCCCTTGAAAAATCACAGTCACAATTCCCTCGGCAGGTGAATAAGATCCAGCTCTCATTTTGGCTGTCCCTCAGCTGATACCCATGGCTACATGGTATTTCCTTCAGCCTTGGTAGGAAAGTCCCCTCGCCATTTAGACCCCTGTCAACGCTCATGGAAAACTGACACAAATGACAAATAGGTTGCTATTATCAGTCTTGTCAAACCTCAATCCCCGTTGAGTGGGCTCACATGTGCTGGTTTTCCAAGATTCACTTAGCAGACACGACAGGGTGTCTGGGAGGCCGGTGGTCTGGCTGGAATGGGTGTTCAGCCATCCTTCATGCTACCCAGAGATTATCCCGGAGAGTCCTCTGGTGCCCAAGTCCTGGGAGTGGTGACCGCCTCCAGCCTCCCGCTTGAATTAAAGTACTTAGGGACACATCTGCAAATTCATTTATTCATTCACAAGATATTTATTAAGGGCCAACTGTGTGCCAGGTGCTGTTCTGGGGGACAGAGCGGGCAATTTAAATGTCCAGATCTCATTTAATATCAAGTGTCTCCAGATGGATGTGCATGCATGGGAGGATGTGTGCCTGTGCCTAAGGATATGCGGAGGGGCTGCTGGGTCTCCAGGTAGGAGTTACAGGCCCACCTGCTTTCATCATCCAGAAGCCAAGATAAATGAGTAATGTCAAGGGTGTGCTATCAGCAGAACAAGACACCTCAAAATTGAGTGGCTTGAAACAAGCACTTAATAGTAGAATCTGGGTTGGACTTGGTGGGTCACTTTCTCCTCTGGCCTCACCTGGGCTCATTCATGGGGCTAACCTCAGTTCCTGGTTCAGCTGGGTCTGCCCAGTCTGGAAGGCCCTCCCTGTCTGGGGAGATCGTGGGTTGCTTCGGTTGTCCTCCTCAGGGCCTTCCCAGTGGCCTAGCCTGGTTTGTTCTCAGGGCGGCCTCATGGTTCTCAGCAGCCAGAAACGATAGTCTCCCCTGTGCAAGCAGTTTTCAAGCTTCAGCTGGTGTTTCCATTTGCCACTGTCCCATCGACTGAAGTGAGTCACCCAGGCAAGCCTAGAGTCCTGGAAGCGTGGAAGAAAATGGTGACAGGGCATGGATGCCACGAGGCACAGACACCCTATGGCCATTACTGCAGAGACCTACCAGGTATCACAGGGTAGGAAGCACCCACTGTGCCTTCACCTAGACACCTGCCTCTTCCACAGGGAGCAGCCACTGCCCACTCCGCTCTCCCTCAGGGAATGTAGGTCTGGGGTAGCCAGGTCTCTGGAATTCCGTCCTTATTATCTTAGCTTGACTGGGAGATAATTGATATTGTCTAAGTTTAAGGTGTACAGCATGATTGTTTAATATACATATATATTCCAAAATGATTCCCCAAATAAAGTTTGTTAACACATCCATTTCCTCACATACTATTTTTTTTGTGGTGAGAATACTGAGGATCTATTCTTCTAGCACTTTTCAAGTACATAGTACAATATTGTTAATTGTAGTCATTATGCTGAAAGTTAGAACCCCAGAATATAACTCATAACTGGGCATTTATATGTCCTTTGACAAACATTTTCCCATTTCCCCCAGCCCCTGGCTACCTCCATTCAATCTGTTTCTTTGAGTTTGGCTTTTGTTGTTGTTGTTGTTGTTAGATTCCACATATAAGTGAAATCATGCAATATTTGTCCTTCTCTGACTTTTTCACTTAGCATAATGTCCTCTAGTGCCATCCATGTTTGCTCAAAGGACAGGATTTCCTTTTTAGATCGTCTGAACTTTAAGGAGAAGCCAGAAATCCAGAGTTGTATCTACATTCATCTATTTAAAATATTGTCAGTTAATTGTCAGTTAGAATTTTACCATCCTTTGTGGCCAAACCCCAATCCTCTACACTCCTTTACAATCCTCTGTGGGCTGAATGTGACTCATTAAGCCTCCAGTCTGTGACCTCTGTCGGTAAGAATGGGACACCATGTTGGAAGGTGCATTGGTTCTCAAACATTTGGGGTTTTCAAAGAGTAAAAGGCAAAAAACTGCAAAGAGTTCAGAGAGAACGATAAGTTTTTATTTCTGCTAACTAGGGATTTTTTTTTAAAGCTACTATCATCTGTCATTCTCTAAAAGAGTTAAACACCCAGAAGTAGTTAACATGAACTCGGAATAAATGCACAGCTTTTCAGTTACGACAGAATTCTACACCAACATATTCTCTTTATTTCTTCAGTTCTAACCACATCTTTATCATCTACGAACAAACTTGAAATCAAGTTTGCCAGGACTCGCTGACTTTCAGTCTTTCTCAAGATCATTTCCCATGGAGCTCTGGTGGTGGTGAGTCTTATTTGCTATTCTTCTTTTAAATATGTCAGGCTAGGCCAGTGCAGTCTGCCTTGCTTTACATAGCTATTTGTCATATACAATTGAAATTTTCTTTCTCTAACTTTGAGGCAAGGCTTCATGCCCATGGTGATCCAAACTCTGTGTTAAGCACACCCGTCCCCTACTCTGTACTTATTCTTTATTTTGTTGGAGCTCTGTGGGAGTAAGCAGCATTAGGGGTGGCACCAAGCCCAGGTATAGTCAGAGGCATATTTAAATGTATAGCTCTTGGTGCAGCTAGGTATTAAAAGGGCTACCACTCTTCTTTCTGTTGGTAACCTCCTTATGCAGTCTTGTCCTGTTCCAGCAGGTGACTATAAACAGCGATGCTTTCCTTACCTGTGCTCACCTTGAACGCTGATGTTCCTGGTCCTCACTTAATAATTGGATTGACTTCTCTTCTTGATTCCTAAACTGGCATGAGAAACTTAACCTGATTTGGATCCTTCATGCTCCTGATTTCAGTTTCTCTGTTCCCCATAGAAAGAAAGTAGAAAAGTAGAATAGACATAGACTTTAGGGTTAAATAAACTTCTTAAAAAATTATGTTATGTTAGTCACCATATAGGATATCATTAATTTTTGATGTAGTGTTCCAAGATTCATTGTTTGCATATAACACCCAGTGCTCCATGCAATATATGCCCTCCTTAATACCCATCACCAGGCTCATCCATTCCCCCACCCACCTTCCTTCTTAAACCCCGTTTGTTTCCTAGAGTCCATAGTCTCTCATAGTTCATCTCCCATTCCTATTTCCCCCCGTTTATTTTCCCCTTCCTTCTCCTAATGTCCTCCATGCTATTTCCTATGTTCCACAAATAAGGGAAACCATATGATAATTAACTTTCTCTGCTTGACTTATTTCACTCAGCATAATCTCCTCCAGTCCCATCCTTGTTGATGCAAAAGTTGGATATTCATCCTTTCTGATGGCTGAGTAATATTCTATTGTGTATATCTTTATCCATTCATCTGTTGAAGTGCATTTCGGTTCCTTCCACAGTTTGGCTATTGTGGACATTGCTGCTATGACCACTGGGGTGCATATGGCCCTTCTTTTCACTACATCTGTATCTTTGGGGTAAATACCTAGTAGTGCAATTGCTGGGTCATAGGGTAGCTCTATTTTTGATGTTTTTGAGGAACCTCCACACTGTTTTCCAAAGTGCACCAACAGCCACTTTGTTGCATTTCCACCAAGAGTGTAAGAGGGTTCCCCCTTCTCCACAACTTCTCAAATGTTTGTTGTTTCTTGCCTTGTCCATTTTTTACCATTCTAACTGGTGTAAAGTGGTATCTCAATGTGGTTTTGATTTGAATTTCCCTGATGGCTAATGATAATGAACATTTTTTCAGGTGTCTATTAGCCATTTGTATTTGTATGTCTTCTTTGGAGAAGTGTCTGTTCATGTCTTCTGCCCATTTTTAAACTTGATTATTTGTTTATTGGGTGTTGAGTTTGAGAAGTTCTTTATAGATCGTGGATATCAGCCCTTTTTCTGTAGTGTCACTTGCGAATATCTTCTCCCATTCTGTGAGCTGCCTCTTTGTTTTGTTGATTGTTTCCTTTGCTGTGCAGGAGCTTTTTATCCTGATGAAGTCCCAAAAGCTCATTTTCACTTTTGTTTCTCTTGCCTTTGGATATGTGTCTTGAAAGAAGTTGCTGTGGTCAATGTTGAACACTCATGAAATAAATGGAAGACACAACAGGTGGAAAGACATTCCATGTTCATAGATCGGAAGAAAAACATTGTTAAAATGTCTATACTGCCCAGAGCAATCTATACTTTCAATGCCATTCCGACCAAAATACCAATGGCATTTTTTAAAGTGCTGGAACAAACAATCCTAAAATTTGTATGGAACCAGAAAAGACCCTGAATCGCCAAGGAAATGTTGAAAAAGAAAAAATTGGGGGCATCACATTGCCTGATTTCAATCTTTATTCCAAAGCTGTGATCACCAAGAGCATGGTACTGGCACAAAAACAGACACATAGATCAATGGGACAGAATAGAGAGCCCAGATATGGACTCTCAACTTGATAGTCAGCTAATCTTTAACAAAGCAGGACAAAATATCTAATGGAAAAAAGAAAGTCTCTTCAATAAGTGGTGTTGGGAAAACTGGACAGCTATATGCGAAGAATAAAAGTCGACCATTCTTTTACACACTACACAAAGAGAAACTCTAAATGGATGAAAGACCTCAATGTGAGACAGGGTTAGATAAACTTGGGCTCAGTTGCTGCTTACTAGCTTTGTGCCATTGACAGAATTGATTAGTTTTTCTGGACTTTGGTTTCCTCATTTGTACAATGGGTATGACAATGCCTGTCACATGGCATTGTCATGAGGATTAAATGTGATGTCATTTTTTTCCTGTTATAAAGTGATTTTGTTAAATCGATTTACACATACTGTAGGTCAAACAATACTTTCTGATGATAACATTTATGGACTTTCAAGCTCGACATAAAGTTAATAGCTCTCAAACATGAATTTTAGTGTAGTAGAATAATTCAAGTATGTAGAAGTATAAAACTCTAGAACTAATCGAATGTCATGCTATTATGGAAAGAGCCTGGCACAGTGCTTGGTTCAGATTAGGCACTTAATGAGTCCAACAAGTATCTATTCCACTTTTGCTACCCTCTGGGTAGCATTCTAGTAATGGGGATGAGGCAGGGAATAAAACACATCTTACTAGTCACATCAAAGTTATTTTCTATAGCAAGTATTCATAAGTAAGTGGTGCTCACTGTCTAGACGGTGTCTAGAGTGTCTAGAGTGGTGCTCACTGTCTAGACTGCCTACCTAGAGGGTAGGCAGGTAAATGAACAAAAGATGTAAGATATTGAAGTACTCTCAAGAGAATATATCAGGGGAGATGAAAGAAAGAGATTGAGATGATGGGGGGGGGGGTGTGTTCCTCCAGGAAGGACACTCAGCAAAGGCCTCACAGAGGAGGAGATCATTGGCCAAGGCCTAGTTAACAAGAAGGAGCCAGACATGTGGGGATGTGAAAGAGGGACTTTCTGAGCAGAGGAGTCAGCAAATACAAAGTCCTCTTGGACAAGTGTGAGCCCAGCTGCATGTGGATGAGAGGCCAGTGTGACTGCTGTGAGGGGGAGACATGGGAGATGAGGTAGGGAAGAAGACAGTGTGTTTTGCAGGCCAGAGGAAGGTGTTCAGAATTTATTTGAAGCATGGTATTATTTTTCTTTCTGCCCTTCCTTCTGAATCCAACATCAGCTTGGGGGTATCAGCCCTAGACAAAATCCTGATTCTAGTTTCCTCTGTCTCAGTGGAAGGGGCCTAAGGATCTTTCCCTGATACAGCCCAGATGCATTTTATTCCTAACTGTTGAGACTCATTTTCTCTGAGAAACCCGTCTGCCTCACTTGAACTTGTCCCGATCACTACCTTGTTTCCTGTACTTTGTCTTTGGACTTCCAGATTTTCATGTAGGTTTTGCATATTTATGATGTCCTCTGAACTCTTACATACTGACTTCATCTCTCCAGCTAAATATAAGGTCCTCCAAACAGAAATATTACTCCTTCTATTTCTTTGGTAACCCTCCATTGCCTACTATCATGTTTAGATGCTGAGTGGATGAAAGCTCTCATCTTTCCACTCAAGCTAAAATAACCACTCCTACATCAATGTTGATAACACCTTCCTGTTTTATGTTCTTTAGAGCTTTATCACTACCTAAATTTGTCTGGTTTATTTATTGGCTGTCTGTCCCAACAAGAATATAAGTGTCAAGAGAACAAGGACCTCACCCATCTTTTCACTGGGACTAGAGTAGTTGCCTGCCCAGAGGAAAAGCTCAATGAATGAATGAATCTGCACCCAAGACTTGGTCTCCAGTGGATAACATTAGGTAAGTTAGAACCATTGGTCAGGTGAGCCTAACTTCATTGTGAAGAGGAGAAACTCTGCTCTGGAAAGTTATTTTATGCTTTTCTCTGGGCTCTAATTCTTGGAACTCAGACTATGGTGGGGAGGGGATCATTCAAAGGCATGTTGTGTTGGGTCAATGGCAAAATCATTAGTGTCCTGTTGTGCCCCTGTAGCCTTTCTCTTGATACTCAATCGAGAGGTGGAAAGTTTTAGAGGAGTAGAAGCAGCTACCCTGTGTTATATATGTTCCCTGAAGCTGTAACTTTGTTTGTTTAATTAATTTCAACCAACTCCCCTTTAATTGACCATTTACAATCTCCTGGGACAATAGCAATGACCTGGGGGTTTAAGAGGAAAATAATGGTGTGTCAATGAGGGATTCTGTTCCCTGAGCTCTGACACCCTACTCTGCCTCCCCCATTGGCTCAGGGAAGATGTGGTTTATATTAGTGACCTGGAGAAAGTTCATGCCCTCTGGGAAAAGTATGTCCATGAAATGGCAGGGTGATTAATGGTTTATTTACAGCACTGACATCCAGCCTGTCAGGACCCTTCAGTGGTCTTTGATGTAAAACATACCGAGAGGCCTTGGGTCGTCCTTATCTCCTCAGAGGAGAGAAATCAGAAATGAAGGATGGTGGGCCAAGGCTCTGAATGCTGGGCTTCAGGGGTCTGAATGGTGAAAACAGACAGGGGCCAGGAATGGGGGTGGGCAGCACTCAGCAGGATGCTCTGGTGTCTTTCTCTAGGCGCTCATTTTTCCTTTTCTTTCTTGTATCTTCTTCTTCCTTGAGCATCCCCATGTCAACTCAGATCCCTCAAGTCACACAAGATAATGATTTCACAAATTATGCATGAATGTTCCCAGGAGTCATGTCATGGATGTTTGTATTTCTAAGGGTGGGTGGGTGGGCAATGGCTATGCCTCAGTATGAAACCATTAATGATCATTTAAAGCTCTTTGGCCTCTGGTTGAAGGAGCCATGTTTCTTTAAGAGAACAAAATGATTTTTGTTCTCAGAACAAAAATGATGATTCCCAGTTGCCCAGCATAGAGGACAGAGTTTGTAAAGCCTACAAGTTGAATCCAGCCCACAGCTGTATTTTGTTTGGCTGCAGAGAGATGAAAAACTTTTTTAATAGCTGCCAACATTTAACAATAAGATTTCAATTTCACATGAAAATTTGGATTTCTGCATTCTCCTGAAAGACTGGAGGTCTGGAAACACTGGGCTTGTATTTCCTCACAGCAAAAGGGGCTAAAGGTGAAGAGAGGTAGTTCCCCTTAATTGAGGCAAGCTCTCTTTTCATTGTCTTCTCAAATGTACTATGTGTCCATTGCCATTTATCATTATGCTTGAAGTTCTGTTTCATTTATTCCTAGTCCACTTTATGCATGTTTTGAGTGAGTTATTTAGTCCAAATTTTTAAATTTCCATTGTTTTCATCAGTAGGTATAGATACCAGAAATACCCTAGGAAGTTCATTGCAATATTTACAAGAGATAGTGCAAATAAAGAGTTTAGCATAGTGTCTGGCATATAAAACGTGTTCAGCATTGTTCAGACATAAAAAATAATGAGATCTTGTCATTCACGACAATAGGAATGGACCTCAGAGGGTATTATGCTAAGTGAAATAATTCAGACAGAGAAAGACAAATATTGTATGATTTCATTTATATGTGGACTCTGAACAAACAGAAAGAAATAGATTCATAAATATGGAGAACAAACTGGTAGTTGCTAGAGGGAAGGGAGGTGGAGGGATGGGCAAAATAGGTGAAGGGAATTAAGAGGTACCATTTCTAGTTATAAAATAAATAAGTCATGGGGATAAAAAGTACAGTATAGGGAATACAGTTAATACATTAAACTTTGTATGGTGACAGATGATAACTACATTTACAGTGGCAAGCATTTAATAATGTATATAATTGCCAAATCACTACGTTGTTGACTTAAAACTAGTATAATATTATATGTCAACTATACCTCAATTAAAAAAAATTAAGTCTGGGGCTGGTAATAAGCCCAGCCATTTATAATTTGGATAAATAAGGCCTCAAATAAAATAAAACTGTTCAGCAAGTGGTACTGATTATCTTACTGTAGACATGAATTTAGGTTTTCCACTCAATAAAATCCTCTGGTGGTCCCTTGTTGGTTTTGAAGCTAAATTATTCAAATCAATGCTTTAAAAAATGTTCTGTCTTAGCTTATATATGAAGACCCCTCTGAGGTCAAAAATATTTTAAAGCAGTCTAGATTTGGGAGTTTTGAAGAATTATATGAGAACACTGCTTGCAAACAATCCACTTTCTGAGGAGAGAATTATCACTTCAAGGTAAACTGGTATTAAGTTAACCAGAAATTCATCTGGTCAGCAATGAAAAGATACAAGAGAAGAAAGAAATATCCCATAAAAAAAGGATGTGAGGGTATTCTACAGCAGCTCTCTGGCTGCCATTTCTCTATTCTCCTGTGGAAAAAGTGAGGCAAAGGAGAGCAGCAGTTGGTCTAGTGAGTCATGACCCATAACAAGACACATGTGGCTTCAAACACTTGACTTCTAGTGACTTTCTGTTTGCCTTCTTTATTTTGTAATTCTTCCTGTGGTTCTTCTCAGGCTATTACCTACAGCATGGGAATCTGGAGCAATGGGGCTTGGTTTGATGTACAGTTACAAGTAATCCTGTCTATGGCCATGAAACCATACTTAGATCTAGGGGACAGGTTTGTTCATTTGAAATTAGGTACACTAAGGAGATCACCAACTCTTAATTATTGTTCCCACATTATTTTATGAATAGAAAGAGCTATATTTCTGGATAAGTTTGTCCAAGATGTTTTCCATCATGGCTAATTTACATGCTTTTGGCTGCAAGTAACAGAGAGATGGAGGTATTTTGTTATCTCCCTCATCAATATTCTGGTGTGGGTTCAATTCTTTCCTACCAATAGGGGCTCAAGTTTTTGCTGATGGTCAAGCTACATTTCCCAGTGGCACTTCAGAAATAGAAAAAGAATACTCCAACACTAAAACTCTATTTTATGTTATAGACAAAATCCTGTGTTGAGAAGTAGCTGGTATTCTATGGATGAACTCCACTGGGGTCTTATTTAAGCGTTTTTGTTGTTGTTGTTGTTTGTTTTGTTTTGTTTTGTTTTTGTTTTTGTTTTTTCCTACCACAGGTGGGAGAAGAAAAAGCATGCTGAGAATTTATTGATATCCATCAGTCTAAGGAAGGGACTATCCATGAGCTTGCGTGTTATGGCAGACATCATCTGAGATTTTTGGCTGCAATGGCAGTGGGATGGCAACTGGATAAGCAAGGAATGCAGTAACATGCTTTCTGTTGGGTGGTTTCAGGCTGTGTTAGCTGGAGCAGTAGCTGGCACATGGTGCCAGATCCATTCCTGGGAAGGGTTCCTGGGGGCATGTCAGAAGCTCCTTAGCAGCTGGTATAGCACTTGCATTTACAGCAGCAATTACAGAAGATACGAAGCAAATTCCCAGATAGAGATGGTACTATGGGGGAATAGTAGGTAAGGATATAGATCAGAATTTCTCACTCTGTATAGCTGTATCAAATCCCCTGGGCGAATTTCTGAACACTGGTCATAAGCCCCACATTTTAAGGAGCATGGTCTGAGAATATGCATTTTAATCAAGGTCTCCTAGGGAATTTGAAGGCCTAGAGAGGTGAAGAGGCAATATGAATTGTATAGCTAAGACTCCAGAGGTTGGTAAATTCAGAGAAGTGAACTGATTATTCATTAGATTTAACCCTAGGAGGATGTGCCATGTCTGGGCTCAGGCTGAAGGTGAAGATCTCAGGTTTGTACCTTAAGAGGGCTGCATCATTTAGAAGAGAATTGAAGGGATCTCTGGGTGGCTCAGTCGGAAAGGTGGCTGCCTTTGGTTCAGGTCATGATCCCAATGTCCTGGGACTGAGTCCCACATCGGGCTCCATGTTCTGTGGGGAGCCTGCTTCTCCCTCTGCCTTTCCTTGTGACTCTGCCTGCCTGTACTCTCTCTGTCTTTCTGACAAATAAATAAATAAAATCTTTAAAAAAAACTTTAAAAAGATTTAGAAGAGAATTGAAGTCCTCAAGCCCATGACCAACTTTTCCCTTGGGACTTTTGTATCATTTGAGGATTGAACTGGAGAGACTATAGATATAGACAGCAAGTCTTTGAAAAATCAGAGAATTTGCCTATCATGCAAGGCAAAAGTTAGTGTTGAGGACCTACCAGGGAGAGGGACTATGTATAATACACCTGGTCTGCAACTGAAAATCTTTAAGATCAGGGGGAAACAAATAGCATATTAAGATCATGAGGGCTGAAACAGAACTGTGATATAACATCACATCTATTGGCTCAAGAGAAGGTAGGGTATACCCTCTCTGAATGAAGTCCAGTCATCATCTAGAGCCTATATAGTTTTTTATATGCAATGTCCTTCATTAAAAAAATCACTAGTCATGCTAAAGACAGGATAACAAGAATAAAAACCAAATGATAAAACTGATCATAGAAACGGGCCAACATTGGAGTTAGCTAACAAGAACTTTAACATAACTATGACTAACATAAGATAATAAAAAAGTGTATTACTTCTAAAAAAACCTATAACTACTATATTTAAGAAAATAAAGGAAAAGGTAGAGAAACTATATGATGAAAGAGAATTTCACCAACTAATAGGAATTACAAGAAAGAACCAAATTCAAGTCTAGTAGCAAAGCAGAATACCTGAAATTAAGAGCTCATTAGCTAGATACAACAGCAGATTAAGTACTGCAGGATATAGGATTAATGAACTAGAAAACGTATTGATTGAAATTAACCAAACAGGCACAGAGAGGAAAAAAAACGAGATTGCCATAAAGATCATTGAGATATGTGGGGCATATATGTGATTGGAGTCCTAGTAGAAAAGGAGAGAGAAATAATAGGACAAAAGAATATTGGAAGAGATAATGACTTCGAATATTTCCAAAATTGATAAAAGATACTCACCTACAGATTCAAGAAGTTTTTGCAAACCTTAAGCAAAATTAATACAAAGAAAACCCATCTAGATTGATCATAGTAAGACTGTTGAAAATTAAAGACAAAGAGAAAAATATCAAAAGGAGCTTGAAAAAAACCACATACTATCTGCAAAGGAGCAAAATTAGCCTGATAACTGACTTTAAGATGATGAAAAAACATCTTTAAAGTGCTGGAAGAAAAAAACTGTCAACCTGGAATTCTATACTTGGTGAAAAAGTTCTTCAAAAATCAAAGGAAAAAAAGATATTTTTAGACAAAAAAAAAAAAAGAAAGGATTTATTGCCAGCAAACTCTCAATAAGACAGATTCTGAAAAGAATTTTTGAGACAGTTGGAAAGTGATTGCAGAGGAAAACCCAGAATTGTAAGAAATAAAGAACAACCAAAATGTTGCTATCCAAATGTGGATAAATATAAATGAATATTGACTGAATATTAATCGTGTAATATATGTATAGAATTAAAATGCAGGACAACATTAATGTAAAATTTGGGAAGGATGTAAATGGAGTTAAAAGTTTTCTAAAGTTTTAGTGCTAAATGGGAAATGATAAAAACAGTAATTTAAGTTATAATAAGTTAGGGAAGCATTTTTAACCTGTAGGTAAACACTAAATTAGTAGTAAAATATGTGTAAGGGAAAAATGAAATAATAAATATTTGATTAATCAAAAGAAGCCTGAAGAAGAGAGAAAAAGGGACTGTGGGTTACATATGAACTAAATGGTAAGGTGGTAATAAAACCCTCACTATAACATCAACTACACTAAATATAAATGGACTCAATACTCAATTAAATGACATCATTTTATTTTATTATTTTATTATTGTTATGTTCAGTTAACCAGCATATAGCACATCATTAGTTGTTGAGGTAACTTTCAATGATTCTTCAGTTGTGTTTAATACCCAGTGCTCATCACCACAGGTGCCCTCCTTAATACCCATCTCTCAGTTACCCCATACCCCAATCCCCTTCCCTTCTGTAACACTCAGTTTTGTGCCCAGAGCCCAGAGTCTCTCATGGTTTGAAATGATATCATTTTAGTAGTCAGATGGCAGACAGTGGTTTTGCAGGTTGGAAGATAGTGATCCATGTATTGCAGTGGGAAACACATTTGTTACTACTGTGTCTGAGCTCATGCAGCAAGAAGACCAATTAGCTGTCAGCCCTGTAAATTTAGAAAAAAGTTTGGAAGACAGAATGCTAATAGTGTGTGTTGGTTGTGACTGGCTGTGTTTATCAAATTACCAGAAGGGAGAGAAGGGTTCAGATAAGGATTTCTTGATTTGAAAGCATAAGTAAATAGCCAAGTTATGGAAAGAGCCTAGATGTCCATCAACAGATGAATGGATAAAGAAGAGGTGGTATATATATACAATGGAATACTATGCAGCCATCAAAAGAAATGAAATAGTGCCATTTGCAACGACATGGATGGAACTAGGGGGTATTATGCTTAGCGGAATAAGTCAATCAGAGAAAGACAACTATCATATGATCTCCCTGATATGAGGAAGTGGAGATGCAATGGGGGTTAAGGGGGTAGGAAAAGAAGAAATGAAACAAGATGGGATTGGGAGGGAGACAAACCAAAAGAGACTCTTAATGTCATAAAACAAACTGAGGGGGGTGGGGGAAGGGGCGTTGGGAGAGGGTGGTAGGGTTACATTATATGTTTATATAAAAATAAAAAAAAATAATTAAAAAAAGGAATCTAAGGAGTCCAGTGTTTGGATATTGAAAGATTGGAAAAGCCATCTGTTTTTTTTTAAAGATTTTATTTATTTGTTAGAGAGAGAGAGAGAGCGAGCACAGGCAGACAGAGTGGTAGGCAGAGGCAGAGGGAGAAGCAGGCTCCCTGCCGAGCAAGGAGCCCGAAAGATTTTTTTTTTAAATTTATTTATTAGTTAGAGAGAGAGAGAGAGAGTGCGAGCACAGGCAGACAGAGAGACAGGCAGAGGCAGAGGGAGAAGCAGGCTCCCTACTGAGCAAGGAGCCCGATGTGGGACTCGATCCCAGGATGCTGGGGTCATGACCTGAGCCGAAGGCAGCCGCTTAACCAACTGAGCCACTCAGGCGTCCCCAGCCATCTGTTTTTAGATGCCAAACAGTAGGAAATAGGATGGAGAAACCCTTTAGAGAAGTGATGGTTCATTAAGATTCAGATTTATAGCAAAGATCAGATTAGATGTATGGCTTTTCTATACAATCTGGATGGCCCAATGTTGATTGCCATTGAATTAGGAGAAAGTTATGAGGACAAGAGAGCAAAGAAATATATCAGGCTTGAGAATTATATCTAAAAACTCTCATGCAACTGACTGGAAGCAGACAGATGGGAAACATACTACAGTTTAGAGGACATTTTATTACCAAAGAAATATGGAGAAAAGAAATCATGAATCTAGCTTGTAAAAGCCTTTTCTTGTTTGAAGCTTAAAACAATATTTATGATCCCCAACTTGAACCTTCAGGAACAAGTTTGATAGCTGGGAACCTCCTAGAAGGGCATATCTTCCAATATCTACTTCAGAAGTAGCCCAGGAGGTCATGATGGACAAGGAAGTATGTCCCAGAAGGTAGATCCATGAGTCATGGAGAATAATAGACCTCTAATGTTCATCTAAAACAGCAAAATCAGGATCTAATCTAGAAAACTTTCCTATTTCTAGACTAGAGATTTTCATAGTACTTGACCAGCAAAATTCTATCATTGCTAGGGTTATAATTATGCTGAGTATCCTCCATGCTTCTTACTTGAGAATGGGAGTTTTTATTGTGGTTTTTCTGTCTGTGCTCCTCACTGCATAGGGTGTGTGTCCAGGTGATTGGATCACAAGAAGCCACATGTGGATATGACCAGTAGGAAAGAATCTGGATCTCTTGGAGGTCCTAGACTCTGAAGTGACTGGATGGGACTCCAGGTTTTCTCCCTTGGAAAGCCAAAATGTGGTTGATGTGGGAAGACAAGAGAAATGGATATTTGGTCACTAAAGTGTTAGACAGTGGCCAAGAATAGTATGTGTTCACCAAAACCTGTTCATTTTCTGAGCCTACAGCCAGACCCTTTGCTCAGCTTCCCTTGCAGTTACTTCAGGTCAAATGTCTGAGTTCTGTGGGTAAAGGGCTTTGTGCAACTTCTAGTCCTGGTCCATGGAAACCTCCTTAATGATCTTCCATGTTTTCTCTTCATCCGTAGGCCAACTAGATATCAATGTCCAGGGTGACTTTGGAAAACACTGGTTAAAGGTAGGGCCTCCAACAACCAAGGTCTCTGAATGACTTCATGGAGCTCCCCATAGCCCCATTCTCAGCTGATTGGTGTTTATAAACTTCTACTGTATTGAGTCACCAAGATTTTCAAGTTTTATTTGTTTCAGTAGCTAGTATTATATTAATTAATATACCAGCATAAAAATACATATATACATATATATCATCTCTAAATCAGCATTCTCTACAACTCATCTACTGTATTTTTTTAAACATCCTTTAACTTGTAATACACACCAGTGGTACAAAGAACAAAGAGTGAGCTTTGACAGCTGGGCAACTGATAGTAGAGAACAAAGTACATTACCTTGCTGGCATTTGACCAACCCAGAGAACTGAAAAGGGTAAAGCATATGGTCATGGATTACTCTATAGCCATTGGGTAGGGAGTCATTTTGTAATTCTATTCCTGAGTCACCCCCCCACTGCCTTAATACACTTTTCATAATCCCAATTATTGAAGTGGTGGCAGGGGTTGTGGAGAGAATATCCCCTTAATATTCAAAAGCTTTATTCTGCAGTGGCTATGCTTACAACATGTCCCTCTTAGGGCAGTTTTCTGAAAGAGGGTCAACATGTTTTTCCAAAAGCACAAATCCTGGAAATGTCTGACTAACTCTAGCATCACGTCTTAAGGGGGTGAAATAGTTTTACTATCTGGCCCCAGGAATGCTGGCCTCCTAATTTCAAGTAATTCATCTCCTAGGGGTGTTTTTGTGTGTCTTTGTGTTTTTCTTGGTCAACTATACAGTCATCTCATTCTGCAGCCAGAAGCAATTTGTATCTCTGAAACCATCCAGCTTACAAGGTTTGCTTTCCAACCAGGAAGGGCATTGTGGTGAACGGTCCTGTGTGACACAGACTGATTCATGATTGCGTTAGGGAAACAGTTTCTTGTCATCCTAGTAGAATATGAATTTAGCAGCTGGGTAAGACTGCAGTTTACAAAAGAACAGTGGAGAATAGGGATGTTATTGGGGCTGCGGGTGATCATGTGTATCTGTCTTTTATTATGCAACGAGACTCAAAAATCTCAGCGAGATTCTCAGAGCCATAGAACATGCATGCTTTGTCATGAAAACAGGAAGCAGGTTTTCTGGCAAGGCTGAGTATAGGCCCAATTAAACTGTGATGAGGAGGAATCATAAGCTAACTGGTTGTCTTTTTCAAACATAGAAGAGCAGGCCACAGGAGGTTGTACTTTACTTTTGTCAATTAGAGGGAGCCCCCTACCCTTTGGGACCCCACTTCTTCCCCATGTTTGAGAAAGATAACTTCAAACAACTGTGTAGTTGGATTGTAGGATGCCATTTATCTGAATGATCCAGAAGTGAGAACTTGAGATTTAAGGATCTAGTGCTAGAATCTTACCGTTCTGTTTTGCAGTGAGGCTGAGACTGAGCCACTGGCTGACTAATTCATTCATTCAACATGTATTTATTGAACAGCTGCCATGGTAGAGGTTCTGAGCTAGGCCCTGGGAATGAGAACTATAGAGAGTTTCTGTCTCTGTGGAGTTTACTGTCCAGTAGGGGATACAGATCAATAGACAGACTCGGTTATAGAGGAGTGTAGGAAATGTTCTGAAGTGGGTAATAGAATTGCTAAGGGAGGCCAGAGCAGGGTCAGCCAACCCAGGTTTGTGAAAGGGTCAGGGAAGTGTTCTTGGAAGAAATGATGTCTAGACTATGGCATGAGCAATGAGAGAGAATCAGCTGGGCATGGGGCAGTGGTCAGGGTCAGGGTCAGGGAGAATTTGGTGAGGGAAGGAGGAGGCTAGAGAGTTTTAGGCAGAGGGACTCACAGGAAGTATAGAGCAGGTAGCAGGAGAAAGTGACAAATGACTGGACTCTAACATGTGAGGAAGGAAAATCAAAATCTGAGTGAAGATGGAAGTCAGATCTCACTGAGCCTCCTGGAACATTCTAGAAGAGGCTGGACTTTATTTCAAGAGAGGGATGGGAGCTGTTGAACAAGGCTACATTAGCTTGCATTCTTAATTAGTCCTGTTTCTGCTGAGTATAGAGAAAGAGGGAGGTAAGGACAAACCAGGGAGCCTCACGAAATCCACCCAGCAGGGAGATCAGTGGTAGCACTTCCAAAGGAAGAGCCTCTAGGCTTACGGATTCTCAGGACCTGTTTGCTGGCCTGGCTTTCTTCTCACCTCTACCACGTGCCAGTTTTGTCCCACTTCTGACAGTCTCCAGAAATCTAACTTCTCTCAAGGATCTGTGCTAACAAGGTGGAGATGAGAAGTAGGTACTGCAGAGTGATAGACAATCCTAGATCCTTCACTTGGTTTGGGAATGTGAACAGGCACACACACGTGAGTGTACATACATGCACTCCTCATCGACATATGCACTTTTTTAAGAACAGCTCTCTGAGCCTAATCACTGTCCGAGGAACTGCACATAGTCCACATAACCATCTGATGAGTTTGGACATATGCATATACATGTGAAATTGTTACCACAATCAGGTGATAGACATCTATCACTTCTGCATGTTTTCTTGGTGCTTCTTTGGTTTTGTTTGTTTACCTGCTTTATTGTTGTGGTAAAACACTTAACATGAGATCTACTCTCTTAACATATGTTGAGGCGCACAATGCAATATTGGTAAATGCAGGCCCGGTGCTGGATAGCCCACACCTAGAACTTTATCGCCTTGTATAATGGGAACTTTATATGCATTGAATAGCATCTCTTCATCTCCCCTCCCAGGCCCTGGAGACCATCATTCTCCTCTCTGTCTCTGGGAGTCCTATTGTTCTAGATACACATAAATGGAATTATCTGTCCTCCTGTGTCTGGCTTAGTTCTATTAGCACATTGGCCTTGAGGTTCATCTATGTTGTCACAAGAAGACTATTTCCTTCTTTTAAAGCCTGGATTTACTATTCTATTATTGTGTAATCATTCCAAAGCCATCATGGGACAAGGCTTAGGAGTAGGGTTTTCCATGCCAGCACCAGGAAAGGGAGAGGGGTTGTGACGAAGATGGGAAAATGGGTGTTGCCGACTATGTTCTGGCACATTCACTTGGCACCCAGGAACTTCGGGAGACATGGCATTATTTAATGTCAAACCGTGTTTCATGGACTACCTTACGTGGAACCCTAAGTTCTCAGGCTTCCAGGAGACAACGTCGAAAAAGAGGATCCCATGTTAAGCCATGCCAGGTAGCATACGCTGAAGTTATTTCTTTTTAATAAATAGTTAAGTCATTTATTTACAAAGAAATTTAAGGCACATTGAATATGCTAACGTGCATTGTGACTTGTGACTCAGAGAAAAGGCCACAATTTGCAACACGTTTGAGGCTGTTCAGAGATTCTCCTCGCCTACTTGTCCACCGAAATCTCTTTATTTCTTCGTGGAGTTTCCTGCAGCATGGGGCTGATTGCAAGTTGTTAAGGGAGGGGGCATGGTATCTCCAAGGCTGGAAGGGACTCAGGGACAGGGTGGTCCCAGGGGCCCAGGAGCTTGTGATTTGCCTGTGCATCTGCGACAGAAACACAATGTGACCGACACACTAGCAGCCATTGGATTCTTCTTTCCAGGAGAGACAGTTTGTTGGTTTGCTGAATTCTCCAGGGGAACATTCACAGAGTGAAGTAACAGGACCCGAGGAACAGCCATTCCTTTGTAAAAACAAACACAGGCGCCCCTGCGTCAGCAAACCCCACGGAGAGCAACTTGCTCAATATTTTAAATAGATTTTAAAGGAGGATTTGGGGTCTTAAACTTGACATTGTGAAGAAAAAAATAATCTGTGTTAAGAAAGAACATATGTGAGACAAATGTTGAGCAGCTGAAAATCACAGATAATTTTGACACATTGAAATTTTAATTTTAATTGAAAAAATGATTTAGAAAACCGTCTTTTCAAAAGCTCCCCTCTCCCGCCCCTGCCACCGAAAAAAACATGTTAAAAAAGACAAGCAGCTCTCTGTGACATCTGCTTAATGGCGAGAAGTTTTGAAAACAACATAAGTGTGAGAGAATTCCTGAGACACATTTGTTGATAGATCCCGAATAGAAATAAACCAGATCTGTAGGATTTTCCTGAACTGTACTTTCTCAGAATATTCTTGCCCATCCATGTAATTTTCACCAGTTCTTTGTATCACTGGAAGGGTGATTCAGATAGAGTGAACAGGTAAACATGACTTAAGAATCATATTAATTGTGACAACACCCAAGAGTAGAAAAGTTTCAACTGTTTACATCAAAAGACCACCTCCAAATCTACTCTGAACCGTTGATCCAGGCTTTCAAAAATTGTAAGAGAACGTTGAATGCAGGGAGGTTAAAGCAAAAAGGTAAAGCCTGGATCTTAACCAGAAGAGGACTTTTTTTCCCCCAGTAAGCTATATGCCAAGTGATTTCCACAACAACTTTTGTTAATCTCACAACAGCTCTGAAAGGTTTATATTATTGCCAATTCGCTAACAACTAAATTGAGTTCAGAGAAGTTAAGAAATTTTCTTAAGTCCTTATTATATAGTTACTGTAGTATTGAGTTCATATTTCATTCCCGATGCATCAGGCAACGAATGCCTGACCTTTACCCAGGGTTCCCACTTCCAATGGCAAAGTTATTCCTACCTAAATAAATTGAATTTGAAAGTTAATGGTCTTGGACAATCAAGAAAAGTTCTGTTATTTTATTTTTTTAAATTTTAATTGTTTTTTCATTTTTAAATATTTAGATTCAATTGGTTTCAGAGGTAGAGGTCAGTGACTCATCGGTCTTATATAACACCCCGTGCTCATTACATTACATGCGCTCCTTAATGCCCATCTCCCAGTCACCCCATCCCAGCAACCAGTTCTGTTATTTTTAAACTATGCAGAATCCTAGGGTGAAAGCAGGTGAAACTAGGAATGAAATAATTTCTGTACATCTATTCCTTTTATCCGGCACACACTTACACAGCTCTTACCTGGCTCTGGTTTAAGCACTTTCCAAATGTGTATCTCCTAATAACCCTATGAAATAGGTACAATCTCCTTTTTTTTTTTTTTTTAAAGATTTTATTTATTTGATAGACAGAGATCACACAAGTAGGCAGAGAGGCAGGCAGAGAGGGCGGGGAGAAGCAGGCTCCCTGCCGAGCAGAGAGCCCGATGCGGGACTCGATCCCAGGACGCTGGGATCATGACCCGAGCTGAAGGCAGCGGCTTAACCCACTGAGCCACCCAGGCGTCCCGGTACAATCTCCTTTTTACAGAAAAATGAACAAGTTAAGTAACTTGTTCAGGGTTACCGGGTGCAGAGTCCAAATCCAGGCGATCAGGCTCCAGAGTCCATGTTTTCAATCTCGCTGGTAGATTGTTTCTTTGGAGTCCTTGAGTTGTAAGGAAATGCCACCTTGGGTGCCGAGCAGATGTGCGGGTTTACAATGCCTTTACTTGCCTACTGTGAGATGCACTTGAGGCCAAAGCAAATTTTCAAAGCTTTCTTGAATACTCCCAGGTCACAGAATATGAGGCCTGGATGTTTGTATCTTATGTGGATCTCTTGACCCCGCACAACCTGCATGTCCTCTTCTCAGGGGTGGTCTAATTTCACTGGCTATGGTGAATCAAATCTCCCCCACTTCCCATTTTGGTAGCCAGTAGATGGAGGGTCTGTGTCGCCTCCAGCATCACGACCGTCTTATTGGCTGAGTAACAATGACCACACCTTGCACTACTCCATCATTTATAGTGCTTAGCTGTATTATACACTAAAATGTGTCCCCCCAACCCAGATTAAGAGTAAGCCTCATCACTAATACACACACACACACACACACACACACACACACACACGTGCGTGTGCAGATGGCTGAGTCAGGATCCATATGAACAAACATCCGTGCAGAGGCCCTGATGGGGTGCTGTGCTGGGGATAAGGACTGAGAACCCTCCCAGAAATGGTTTTAGCAGAGTCGAGGCTGCAACTGGCCCTATAAATAATTATGGCCTTGGGAAATAGGGAGGGTAACGGTAGAATACAGCACAGAGCTTTTGACTAGCAGTCTACTGATAGACAAAGTACTTCATGTTAATATATTCCCACTGAATTCCTTTTCCTCTGTCTAGGTCAAAGCATAAAGAATTTTTTCCCCTTTACTTTGAAAGATAAGTTACACAAACTATGAAGGAAAAGATGGGGAAAAATATAGATGCAGTTCTCTTTAAATCACAAAGTAGATGCCTCTGTTTTCTTTGGCTAACCATTTTCTTTTATGTAAAAAAAACATGATAAAAACCTCCTTTCACTTGCTTCTATTTTCCATTGGTCTACCAACTTCATAAAAATTTCCATTTGTTTCTTTTAACCATTTTCCCCTCAGAAAGGTCTAAGGCACAGGATCTAACTTGCCCAGTTTAATTGGTTCTTAAAAGACACATGAAGTCTTTGGGGAAAAAATATTTTCAAATGGCATATTTAATCTAGGGAGTATCATTTAAAATATGTCTTCTTATGGCCAAAACCTAACAGGTATTATTAGATCGACACAGGTCTGGATTTTTCCAACTGAAAACACCAGAAAGCTTAATCCTGTGGTCTGAGCATTGAAACCCATTCTGTTTTTGGAATGTCCTGGGCATTTTGGAAGTTAGTTTCTGGAATGTCCTGGGCGTCTGCAAACAAGAGTGCTTGCCTGTGAGGTATGTTGAAGTTTTGCTCAAGAAGAGAATGACCACAATGCTAAGAATCATAACTGACCCTCAGCATTTCCAGATGTGGAACCAAGTGTCAGCATAAATTTCCCCAGATGTGTTTCGAGTCTGGGCTTGGCTAGCTGTGTTGCCCGGAACACACATGGAGAGGGCACAAAGGTAGTGACTGACCGTTCTTGGGAAAGGGCTTTATGTGAGTGCCACCCAGCATATATCTTCTGTGAAAGCCAGCTCGGAAGAGACAAAACCAAGCCATGGTGTTGACTGCTTTGAAAGACCATAACCACTTCCAATACCAGAAAGAAATACCACGAAACTGAGAAGGGACACCCAGGAGAGAGGGATCCATCCCTTCACTCATGAAGCCTAATCTTTGTTTCAAGACACAGAAATATTTGGCTTTCTTCACTAGTGCGTTACTCTACACATTTTCTTGTGTATACATGCTCATTTGATCCTTATAATCACAATTTAAATTGTTGATAATATTCCCTCTGGGAGGTATCTTATTACTTAATTCATCATTCCCCTGCTATTGGAAATAGAACACCTCCTAATTATTTAACACAATTAATGATCTGCAATTTGCATTTCTGTGGATACAGTTGACTTCAGGCCACTTTATGGTGTTTCCTATTTTCCAGAGTGTCTCTTTTACTGGGGTCTACATGAATCATTGGTATGCACACCCCGTAAACTCTTTAGTCACACCATCACTTGGAAATCCATTAACAAGCAAGCAAAAAAAAAAAAAAAAAAACCAACAAAAAACCCAACTAAAAAAATGTCCATTCAATGAAATCTGAATACAAATCTGTAGTGAGATCTATGTAAACCTTTAAAAATCAACATGACTTTTTAAAATGCAAAAGTGGAAAAAGTAGGCAAAAATGACCACAATTGCAACCATACTAATATAATCATTCCACAGTCACATATACCAGAATAATACTCATGTGTTATTTTTGCCTAACGCTTCTGCATTTGTAGGGGTAAAACAGCAGAGCAAAACTTAAAAGTGCTTACTTAGTACCAGGTCGTTTTAATAAGAGGGACATAATAACTCACTGAACCCTTGAAAGAAACCTATGAGAAAGCCACTATTATTTTCCCACTTTGCAAGTGAGGGAATGGAGCATCTGAGAGGTTAAATCAGCTTCCCGAGATCACAGCTCCAGGTGACGGTACTGGGATATGAGTCCAGGCAGCTGGGCTCTGGAATTTATGCTCTTAGCCACTCTGCTTCCTACTGTTCTAGAAAGCACACACAAGTCGTCTGTATTTGGCTTTCCTCAGTAACGTTATATCACATGCATACTTCCCATTTATACGTGGCTATAGAATTTATAACAAGCCTTTGAATTTTTGCATAATATTTCCTAATTATTTTCCATAATAATTCAACTAACCATTCCTCCACTCTTAGAAATTGAAATCTTCTAATTGTTTAAAATTATTTATAATCTGTAATAAGTTATTTTATGAACATCATTGTTTTCATAATTTCCTTGGTATAGAGTCCCATAAATGGCATTTCTAGGTCAAAGGGTGAACATTTTTGTGACTCTTTTTTTTTAAATTTAAATTCACGAGTGGTTGCACCAGCTTGCATTCCCACCAACAGTGTAGACAACTATCACATGATCTCCCTGATATGAGGAAGTGGAGATGCAACAGGGGTGGGAGTTAAGGTGGTAGGAAAAGAAAAAATGAAACAAGATGGGATTGGGAGGGAGACAAACCAAAAGAGACTCTTAATGTCATAAAACAAACTGAGGGGGGTGGGGGGGAGAGGGGTTGGGAGAGGGTGGTGGGGTTACATTATATGTTTAAATAAAGCTTAAATAAAAAGAAAAAAAATGTAAAATTTAAATTCAATTAATTAACATATAGTGTATTTTAGTTTCAGTGATTTACCAGTTGTATATAAGATCCGGTACTCATGATATCATGTGTCCTCAACACCCCTCACCCAGTTGCCCCACCTGCCCCTCCAGCAACCCATTTTTGTGATTCCTGATACATATTTCAAGGATGATTTCCAGGGGCATCTGTCTGGCTCAGTCGGTAGAGCATGTGACTCTTGATCTTGGGGTTATAAATTTGAGCCCTGTGTTGGGTGTAGAGATTACTTAAAAAGAGAAAAAATATATTTCCAAAAGAGTCTTTCCAATTCATACCACCAACATGATTATATGAGAATACGAAATTCTTTGAAACTTAGCCAGAATTGGTTATTCAATCGTATTTATAAAGTAATTAGGTTAAAAATGACCCTTTTACTGTTAACTTTCATTTATTTGATTACTAATAATATGAAACATGGTCTTTTTGGCTTTTTTAAACCAAGTTTATTGAGGTATAATTTATATACAGCAACATTCATCATTTTTAAATATATGGTTTTGGCAAATGTTTATAGTCCTATAACCACCACCTTAGTCAAGATATAAAATATTCGCTTCACCCTACAAAGTCCTCTTTGCAGTCAATCTCCTCCCAATTTCCCCAGCCCCTGCATCCTCAAATATGTTTTCTGTTCCTATAGTTTTTCTTTTTCCAGAATGTCATACAAATGGAATCACACAATATGTACGATTCTCTTGTGTCTGGCTTATATCACTTAGCATCATTATCTTGAGATTTAGCTGTGTTGTTGCTTGTATCAGTGGTTTGTTCCTTCTTGCAGAGTGCTACTCTATTGTACAAATGTGCTATAATTTGTTTATCCATTAGCCAGTTTGACATTTGAGTTTTGACATTTGACATTTGAGTTGTTTCCTCTTTGGACAATTATGAATAAGGTGGTTATAAATATTTGCAAACAGGTTTTTATGTGAACTCTCACCTTCTTTTGAGTAATTTTGTCCATCTAATTGTCTTTACTAGTATTTTAGGCTTTTGGTATCTTTTTTTTATCAGCTCCACATTGAAACGAATGTTTTAACTCTTTCTCAAACATGCTTTCCACACTTGTCTATCCTAGTCTTTAGAATTGTTTTTAAACTATAGATCTAAATTCTAAAATGCCAAGAAACCTGTCAATCTCTTCCCTTGTTATTTATTCTATTATTCTTCTAGGCTTAGAAAATGACCTATGTCAGAATTGTGATATTACATTTTCTTCATTGATAGATGGTTTGACCTTTTTTTTTTAAGATTTTATTTATTTATTTGACAGAGACCACAAGTAGGCAAAGAGGCAGACAGAGAGAGACAGAGAGGAGGAAGCAGGTTCCCCGCTGAGCAGAGAGCTCGATGCGGGGCTTGATCCCAGGACCCTGAGATCATGACCTGAGCCGAAGGCAGCGGCTTCAACCCACTGAGCCACCCAGGCGCCCCTTAATGTCTGTGATTTTTAAACATGCAAGTCATTACTATAAATATATATAGGAGCCCTTGTTTGGAGGGAGGATGGGAAGGAAGTGAATAGAGAGATGGGGAGAAGGGAATAAAGATTTCTCCTTTTGTGTGGTTGGCATTAGGGCTCAGGAGTCAGAGGCTCAATTCCTAGATCTACCACTTATTATTAAGATTGCAACTTTGCAAACATATTTCTGTGTATATATATAGTTGACTGATAAAAAGAAACACAATAAATCACTAAAAGAGGGAGAATTGCTGCTCTCCTGAGAATTAATGTGGAAGTGACCTCATCAATAGTGATCAAACCCTGAGGAGAAGATGATCCCGTCCTCGTAATGCCAGCTGACATCCACTGGCCCGCTGCTGTATGCTGACACTGTGAGGATGTGTCATGACCTCTTCGCTGCAGCTCTGTAAGGGAGATAATTACTAATTTTACTAATAACTAAGTTGAGGCTCAGGGAATGTAGATAATTTCCCTAATAACCCTACATAGGTCTGTTATAAAGGAGTTGGGATTTGAATCTAAACCTCTCAGATTCTAGAACATAAGTTCTAACCTTGACGCTTGCACTTCATAACACTAGTGGGGGCTACTAGGTTATTTACCTCTCTCTCCTGGTACTTTTGCTTCCAGTGCTAACCCTTGGAGAGTCTGTGTTTTGTTTTAGTAAGGGTGGTCATTTCCCTAACAGCCCCCAAGTCCCCATGAATATGCATGTTCTCTGTATAGGTCCAGAAACAGTTATTTCCCTCCCATTTTCTCAATCATGTGACATCATATTATTTGCACTTACTCTTTATAAAAGAAACCAGTCCAGGGGCAGGGAGGAAAGGGCTTTCGCAGGACTAACCCTTACATGGTTTTGCAAGGCAGGTCCCAGGGGTGCTTCCAAGGTACCACTATCATAGGTTGGTGTCTCCCTTGAGACCTTGAATCTCATGCTTAAGAAACTTTCTTGACCCCATTTAGTGTTTGCACAAAGTGAAGGGCAGATCCCTTTCTCTAGGAAATCTAACAACTCTCTCTTGCCCAGGGCTGGCTTGACCATGGGAGGGGTGTTTAAGTGGGATGCTCCAAAAGTAGCCTAGGGTGAAAGGGATGGAAGGTATTTGACAACTTTGATCTCTTGTCAGATTAGGGCAGTGGGATGACCGCCATCAGAGGGTAGAAACTTAAATGTGGGTGGATGGAAGAGATTAGGGAGTCTGCATGGAGGTTGGTGGGGTTACTTGAGGGGAAGGAGGAGACTGGACCCCTCAGGTGTCATTTGGTAATTTACTGTTGGTTGTGGAATCCACTGGCCATCAATCTTGATGAGCTGCCCTGGTCACAGAGGTCACGTGTAAGATCCTTGACCAGAGCTCTTCATTTGTTCTCTGTGTGTGAAGCCTGGCATCCTGTTGGCTTCACTGTTTTTCTCTTACTCCTGTTCTTGTTTGCCTAATGACTCCCTTCTACTTGGGGTAGAAAGATTCGAAGGCAGGCAGAGGTCTGGGGCTACTGGTTTATATCAGGATCTAATGTCTGCATTGAGTAATCCATGGTTACTGCCTCTCATGAGAAGTATAATAGATTTAGAAATCTGTGGGAATATGCCTATCTTTCCATCTTTGCTATGGTTGCCTCCCTTTAAGGTGCAGATAATTTAAGCCAAAAGAAATCTAGACTCAGAAAGTGTAGAAAGTAGGGGAATTCACTATGTCAGTGAATCTTCTAGTACTTCTCTGGTTCATCCAGTGGATTTTCTTTTGGTTAGATATATAAATCTTTATGTGCAAAACTATTATGTATAATTATATATCTAAATTCATATATATACATTTGTGTATGTGTATATCTATATGTGTATATATGAATTTTTTAAAAAGATTTTATTTATTTATTTGACAGACAGAAATCACAAGTATGCAGAGAGGCAAGCAGAGAGAGAGGGGGAAGCAGGCTCCCTGCTGAGCAGAGAGCCCCATGTGGGGCTTGATCCCAGGACCCTGAGATCATGACCCGAGCTGAAAGCAGAGGCTTAACCCACTGAGCCATCCAGGCGCCCCTGTATATATGAATTTTAAGCCAACTGTTTTATTTAAATGGGAAAACTTGGTCAGCTAGGCAGTTCTCTTCTCCCCTGAGTATTCTTTAGTGATTCACCATTGGACATCAGCTTCCCCCAGTGGTAGTCCCATATTTATCATCTTTGGGGTAACTTTCTTGGCCACCTCCTAGGAAAACAAAAAAGGTACCTCCAAAAACCAGGGTTGAAGTTAGCATCCATGCTTTATGTATAGCTCCCTTTGGAGCCATTGCCATGACAATCAGCATGGCTCAAGGTGTGTAGACCATCTAATCCAGTGTGAGAGAGATGGAGACCCACGGCCTCCACGTTCAGTGCTCGGTAAGGATCAGTAACAGGATGAGCCTCCAGAAAACCTGGGCAAGAGAGTGAGGATGTTGGAAAGAGAGAACATGGCAGCCTTGGTGTGTTGTCTGCAGTTGTCAGATTTGTGAGCCTGTGTGAAAAACCACTTTGGAGACTCGCACAGTGTGCGGAGGGGTTAAGGACTCTTGTGCTGAAAACAAGCAAATGGGAACTCATATTTTGGCATTAATATCTGTGTGACCACATGTGAGTTCACAAGTTGCTGAAGCCCCAGATAGTCCAGGCTCTTCTCAATTTCCTGCCAACTAGCAAGCTCCAGGTCTGACCCTGCAGCCAGGGTGTTTTTCGGCCTTATGCTTCATCACTCTACTTGCACCATTTGGTCCATAGTCAGCTTTTTCTCTCAGCAACTAAGCTCCCTTGAGAAAATGTTTTCCTCAGCCTGGGCTCCCAGCCAGCACCTGATCAAAACTTGCCCTCCTTACAGCATTTTATCCCAAAATCTAGTCTGTATCCTCTGATATCTGTCTCTGGAGGCATTTACATTTTAAATGCAGTTTTGAAAATCAAAATTATACTGCACATCATTTAAAAAATCACATGCATCTATAAGGCATTTGGAATATATAGCAGCCTCTCCCCACCTGTTTATTCCTCCTCTAAAGCTCTCACTTTCAACCCCCTTTGCCTTTCTTATGAACTTTACCTCCATGTCCTTAATATGGTCCTGCTACAACTTCTGAAATTTTCAATATTAAGCATGATCTATTGACTTTTTTTTTCAAAGAATTTATTTATTTATTTGACACACACACAGAGAAATCACAAGTAGGCAGAGAGGCAGGCAGAGAGAGAGGAGGAAGCAGGCTCCCCGATGAGCAGAGAGCCTGATGCAGGGCTCGATCCCAGGACCCTGAGATCATGACCTGAGCCGACGGCAGAGGCTTAACCCACTGAGCCACCCAGGTGCCCGATCTGTTGACTTTCAACTGTGGAAGATGACCAGAGCTCGTCATTTGCTCATTTGCCCCTCTTTCCAATCCCCCCATACTGTGCCACACATATGCTTTTTTTGTCCCCTGTCTTCCCAGTGTATCATTTTGATAAGATTGATTGTAGCACATTTGATGACTGTGTAAATCCTATTTATATGCATGTTGCATATGGTTATTTTCCTAGCACAAATTTTTGTGGTCCTTAAAGTTAATAATGGTTTTGTGTTTACATTTGCCTGGTTTCCTGTGCCATCATCACCACTATATTCCTCAACTCTCCCCCCTTGTGTAACTCAGTATCTTCATACCCCTTAGATATTCTATCAATTTTGTATGCTGTAAAGGGATTTCTCTTGGAGCCTGACAGGTAGGCCTGTTCATGACTGTCATCTTAGATCTGCCTTCACTATTTTCCTGCATATTCTCTTTACCTCTCTTTATCATTGGGCTTCCTATGTCCTGCATTCTATGTCTGTCTTGACTGCCTTCTTTGCTTTGGTGAAACATTTCTAAGAAAGATGCAAAGGAGGTAGCATTTTTGAGAACTTGAATTCTGAAAATGTCTTGGATTTCTTCTTTCCCTTCATTTATCTTGGATACTCAACATCAAGTCCTATGTTGGAAATCATTTTCCTTCAGCATCTTTAAGGAACTGCTCTACTGTCTTCCGGCTTTCAGTGTTGAGAAAATGGATGCCATTCTGATTCTTGATCCTTTGTATGAAGCCTGCTTTTTGTCTCTGGAAACTTTTAGAATCCTTTCTTTGTCTCCTATCACTAAAGATTGGGTTTCCTAGAAACAGAGATTGAGGCAGGGTTTTGAGTACACGTGATTAATTGAGGGATTAATCTCATGAGAAGGTACATGAGGCGAGGAAATGGGGAAAGAGCTAAGGACATGGTCTCATCTGGAGTCTAGCTTTGACCTGATACCATGGAGCACAAGTTATACCACAGACTCAGTCTTCCTTTTGAAACAAGGTTATTGACCTTTCAAACCTTCCAGTCAATCACTGGTTGTGAGCTCTTCTGTGCAGAAGCTGGAGTGGTGGGTGAAGGTCCCAGGAGATAGAGCTGCCATTTGGCTGAGGGCAGTTCCTCAGAGGAGGAGGCTAGGACCCCTGAGGAGCCAATACTCAAAGCTCTTGGATGTGCTGGCCTGGTACAGGTATTGAACAAGGGACAAACAATGTATTCTAGACATATGTCCTGAAGGTCACAATGACTATCTTTCACTCTAGAAACACATACTTCAGTTCTGGGGAATTTTCTTCAATTATTTTGTCGATAACATCATCTTTTCTGGAACTCTTTTTATTAAGATGTTGGAGCTTCTGAAATTGTTCTTTGATATCTTCTTTCCTGTTCTCTCATATTTCCCTTCTTTTCTTCAATTTGTTCTTCATTTATCTTCTTTTCTTTTCTTTCTTCTTTCTTTCTTTCTTTCCATTATCTTACTAATTTCTGAGATCTCATCTTAATTTTTTTTAAGATTTCACTTATTTGACAGAGAAAGAAACAGCGAGAGAGGGAACACAAGCAGGGGGAATGGGAGAGGGAGAAGCAGGCTTCCCGCTGAACAGGGAGCCTGATGTGGGGTTGAATCCCAAGACCCCAGGATCATGACCTGAGCCCAAAGCAGATGCTTAACTACTGAGCTGTCCAGGCACCCCTGAGATCTCATCTTTAAATCATCTCTTGATTCTGTTTCATATTATTCTTGTTTTTGTTGTAATATCTTCTTTTTCCAAAGATATTAATAATAGGGTTTTTTTCTCAGTTTTTTTTTCTCTGACTTCATAGTCTCTGTCTCCAAGTTGTTTTCCTTGTTTATCATTCCTCCCCCCTGCCAATCTTTTATAATTGAGGTGTTCCAATACTATATCTGCTTGGCTGTATGTTCACACTTAAGAATAGGACACTCAAAAAAAAAGAGTAGAACACTCAGAAGCTGACTGGAAATTCTGGGTTATTGGGGTTATCAACTGTGAACTGGATTGGCCATTTTCTGGGGAACTGAAAGATCTTTAGGTGAGTTGATCAGATTCCACAGAGAAGGCTCTGCCAATCTTCTGCATGAAGGATATAAACCTGTTTCCAGTATTCTGTGAGCCAAGTAGGGAGAGACAAATGATTGAGTTTCAACATTCAGGACATGTTCATTTGGTCCATATATATATATATATATATATATATATATATATATTTTTTTTTTTTTTTTCTTTTACATCATCTCCACCATCAGCTGTGGTTGGTATCTCCCTGTCCAGAGACTATGACTTACCTTTTCCAAATACCAACTCTCAGCCTTCTTTCAGGGTGGGGGATAGTTGGTCATCTGGCTCCATGGGATAGGGGAAAGGATACAGAGGGTTTAATTGCCTCTTAAACAGCCTTTCCTTCAATACCACTTGTTTTAGCCTCAACTGTCCTCCAACTTCTAGAAGTGACTGATGCCTTTAATTCCTAAGACTTTGGTGGATTCTTCACTATAAATTGTGTCTCCGCTTCTTTCATTCAGGATTTATCATTCTTGAGTGTACTAATCAGAAACTACTCATGTGTCTGCTTTTTAATTTCCAAAATTTCATTTCTATTGTATCCTCTCTGGAATTCTTTGTCTTTATGTATTTATGCTTTTTTCATCCTTTTACTGTTATTTAAGTGGAATGTCAGGAGGGAGTAGACATTAAGGCATACTTTATATTCAACATCATTAATTGAAATCCCCAACAGGATTTTATAATCTGTCAAGGGAAAGAAATTTCCCAGGGAATATCTCTTCACTCCGTATTATTTATCTTAATCATGTTGAGCTTTTCTTCTTTATCAGGAGTGATGTCCTCATAACACAAACCCTTTTTCTAGTATGTACTTCATGTCAGGGGCATAATAATAATTTATTTTTTGCTAAATATTTGTGCAACACTGTATGTCCAACATTATGCTAGACACTCAAATGGGGGAAAAACACATTCATAGTACAACAGAGGGTTGTTCTAACATGTTAAAGAAGCAATAATCCATTCTGACAACCTGCAACAAAATATTTTTGAAAGAGCATATTCAGAATTAACATTTCACTAATTCACATGCTTAATCTAAGTTCCCTCAAGCTACAAACACTTTGTGAGAGATGGTGTTTTGACTATATGCTCCTAAGGTCAGCATCAGAAACAGTTGTGGTGAAATGCAAAGCTATTTCCCCTCCTTCATCTCCCCCTTCCCCACTCCTGAAGATCATGAAAAGACCAGTTCTTATAATTAGGAGAAAGAAATTTCTAAAGTGGGAACCACAGAGAAATAATCTCCTAGCATACACTGTCAGTGCTCTACTCACACTGCCTTGGCACTCACTTCTATTCACCCAAGGATGTTTGCTGTGAACATCTGGAATTCTATTCCTATAGAATCTTTACCTGATTGCAGGATCAAGCTCAGCTTGTGCATAGGCCAGAAATAGCAGAGTTAATACCCTTGGGAATCACCCTCAAATCAGTGACAGACTGGGGAGGGGGAGATTTCCTAGCTTTCTAGTCCCTCTTAGTTAGTTGGGGTAATGCTGAGGCATATTCTACATTATCTTGCAGAACGCCCCAGCAAGATTCAATTCTAGTTGTCCACCCTGGTAACTGGCTCAGATATGCACCCTTCATTGCTTCCTTCCCTGTCTTGTTCTACTTCTCCACTTCCCTACAAGTGCTTCCTATGGTCACCCCATAAATCAAATATTTGCACTCAAGTTTTTCCTCTGGTGAAACCCAGACCAGATATTCCCTAAAGAATAATATATCTCAGAGAGGTCATACTCTTACTCTGAACTTTGTGCAAGCAGAATTAACTCAAGAGATATACAAGGAGAATGTAACCCCAGGCACATGGAACATTAGAATAATTCTACCCCAGGCACATGGAACATTAGAATAATTCAAGATCCAATGGCTTACACAGTTACATATATTGGAGCTGGAAAGGGTTCAGATGGTAATTTAGTTCAACTTCCCACTTGGAACTGGAACCTCTCATTCTAAATGTCCTTGGCCAGTGAATATTCAAATACTGCAGAACACAACAGACCATACAAAGAAACTCAACCCTTCATGTTTAGGTACCTATCTTGGGTTGACTGTGGTAGACTCTAGAAAAGAAGGAAGGTAACAAGAGATACCCAAAAAGCATGGGTAGTTATTGCGAGAGAGCAATTTAGACTATCATCTATAAGAATACCAGTGAAAACCACCTTGGATAAACATTCTCAAGCCACTAAGCCAAACATTAAACCGAGCTGTTTCTTTGGCATGAATTTCCAAAAGATTTTCTTTTTCAGTGTCTAAGCCAAACTGCTTTTCCCTAAATAGAAATTTGCCTTCCTCTCTCCCTCCCTCCCATTCTCTGTTTGAATGAACATTTCTTGACAGCCACACAGTGGAACCTCTGGACACTCAGTAGATGGTAAACAGTTTTCACAGCACATGTCCTCTCCTGGTCACATAAACCTCATTAGAGACTCCTTATCACAGAGTCACACCCCCTGAATCAACAAAGAAAGGCTAAGAAGTAGTGTGGATACACAACTTAGTGCCAAAAACAGGAGCTGCTTATGCCAAATGCAGCAGCAAACCTCGTCTTCCAGGGAGGATGCTAGAACGCTGGGCATTTGCCAGTCTTCTCCTCCTCTCCTCCCCCAACACAGCAACACTCTCAGAACCAGAGGATACTGACATGCAAGATACTAGACAGAAAGAAATCAACCAATCTAGGAAGTCCTCGAGGCCAGGGACAAGATTTCAGAAGCTGGGGACACACTGCAGTGGTGGTGTGAGTGTGAAGGTGGGCAGCGTGGTGGGAAGAACATGTATTGGGGATTTGCTAAAATGTGGAATTCAATCCCAAGTTATGCGAGCCTAGGACACTTACCCAGTCTCTCTTAACCTTGGTTGTTTCAGTAAAATGGATTGCATTTAAAAGATTCTTTTTGACAGCAAACAGATATTTGAGTACATTTAGTAAAACGTCAGGTTAGAAGTCAGTGTACCAATGTTAGTCATTATTGCCTCTTCTTGTGGCCAGACTGCATTAAATAACAACAAAACAGTGCCCTACTGCTATTTGAACAACCCAGCCTGAATTGGGTAGCCTTAGTCAATCCAAAACAGTGATCAGTTTTGTTTTGTGTTTAAAGTAGGCTCCATGCCCAGTGTGGAGCCCATCACAGGGCTCAAACTTACGACCCGAGATCAAGACCTGAGCAGAGATCAAGAGTCAGATGCTTAACCAACTGAGCTACCTAGGCGCTCCAACGGGGATCAGTTGTAATTAAAAAATATTAATGATTATTACTGTTAAGACCATGACTTATGGAAACTTACTACATGTCAGGTACTGTTGAGTGCTTTTCCTTATCATCTCATTGAATTCTTAAAATAGATGCATTACATGGGATTTTATTCCTATTCTATAGGTAAGGAAGCTAGGGCTCAGAGAACTTAAAATTGCCTGCATGAAGACCACAATGACCATGTGGGAGAGCCAGAACTAACACTCAGTTCTGTCTGATCTAAAAACTGTCTTGGAAACTGTCAATTAATACTTGGTAAACCATAGTGATTGGAGTCGGTGGAGTGGGGGATTGGGGGTACCCCCAAGGTGGAGGAAGTTGAGTGACAGGAGAAAGACATCAACCAGGGGCAGCCTGGGAGACCAAACTTTGTCTTCTCTGATGGGACTAAATGAAGAGTTTGGCCAAGGAGTTAGGTGGGAGTATAATGGGTCCTGTCATCAGGGGTGTTCTGTTGAGGGGAAGAACATCATGAGCTGTCTAGTGCAAGGAACTGAAGACTCAACTCAAAGTGGCCTAGACAGAATGTGCTTTATTATCCCACTGAATACACAGTCCAGAGAGAAAATGCTTCTGATGTTACTTTGGCCATTTGATGACGTCATGCTGCTCTTCCATTTGCAGAACATCATGGCCCCTCTGCCTCACTCCTGCCAAGTTGTGTGCAGGTAGCAATAGTCCCTGACATGTCTTAGAGAAACTCTGCATCCACCAAAGAAGAGGGGCATTTCCTTCTATACGCCTGTCTTTTCTTATTATGAAGAAAAACCTTTCCAGAAGTCACGAGAAGAGTGCTTCTCAGGTTCCATTTGTCAGATGGGTTATCTGATCATGTCCAAACCAGCCCATGGAAAAGGAAAGAAATAACCATGCTTTGTTTAAATTAATCAATATTCAATACCTTGTGGGGCCAGGACCAGGATGGGGGGTCCTTTTCCCTGGCCACATGGGGGTGAGGGCACCTACACAAAATCAAGGAGGAGTACGTGTGTGGGGGGAGGGGCTGTGCATGTGCACATGCACACACATGCAAGTGTGAGCTTTTGGAGAGCAAATGACAGGGTCAGCCACAAGCAGGCAGCTTGCAATGTTTCTCTGGAAAGCAATGAGAAGGGAGACAACTTTTCTGGAATTACACCAATAAAAATTAGTTTGCACCCAAACCTCCAAGCCAGAGATCTCTCTTTTCTCCCTGAGCATTCTTATTTTTTTGTTGATCCCTTTTACCTGGAACACGCCCCATGACCACCTGGCCTAAATCAGGCCTGGCTCAGTTGACCATTTCCCAGACCACTGAACTGTCTCTCCCCAGTTCCTATGGTTGATTCTAGAGCTCTTATTCTGCAGCTCTTTATTTTCCAATTTTTTTGATAACAGAACTTTCCACCTACATTTTTCAAAGAAGTATCTACTGACACCATAGAATTCAGTTTAGGAAATGCTAATGTCAGCACTCTGCAACGAAATATAATCTAAAGGAGAAACGAAACAACAAAGACCGTCTTGGGGAAAGAGCAGCCCGTCCTAAATATTTCCACATTTTTCATTCCTACCAGAAAAGCTCCTCTCTATCTCTCCTTAGACACCAGGGAAACAAAACCCTCCTTGCTGCATCCCTGTGACCGTCCCCGGCGACTTGGCTTCCTTGGTAGGCATGAGACATGACGGAGCCCATCTTCTCTCATCAGAACGGCGGTGAGGGTGGGAGGATGGGCCTAATATTAAACAGAGCTGCATCTCGTCCTGAAATGAACAGTGGCAAGGAGCCCAGCAGTAAAGACATTAATAAGCTACAGGTTTTCAGAAACTTGCCAGCAACCCTCTGCAACAGGAAGAGGATACTTAGAGCTGTCCTGCTAATTCTCAACCCTGAGCCTTTGCTCAGGTCTGAGGCTCAGGTCTGCTGAAATCGCCAGCTTTGGAGCTGCCTCCAAGGGCACCGGGCTGAGAAGCAGCCTGAGATACCCAGGCATGCTGATGGGGGAAATCTCAAGATAACCTCTCTATTTGCAGGCACAGAAGGGGGTTATAAATGTCATTCCTTTTCTGGGAGATGTGGTATCTGATGCCATTAGACTTCTAGGAGGGCTAAAAACAAACAAACAGAAAATGAAAGGGCTTAGGATAATGGAGTGGGATCAGGGTTGCCACTTTAGCTGGGACCCATGCACACTGCATTCCCAGCCTCAAGTGTGGCCGGGATTTAGAACTATGCTGCTGCATCGTGGAAGGAGCTGGAATAAGTCTGTGTGGCATGGCTGTGGTCAGACCAGGCTTTGGGCTTCTCAAAGCTGAGAGCCTTTAGTTTTATGTGAAAAGCTATTAGGAAGAATACAACCAGGAGAGTTAAAACAGATTGCTCACGTGAAACCGAATGATAGTCAAGGCCTGGCAGATAGCCTAGTTAGTCCATCAGTATTTGATACCATAACGTTCCCATCCAGTGAAAGCCTGGGGATCATGCCTTAGAGTTCATGGCAATGAGAATCAGGCCTGGTGGTTAGAACTCTGAATGTTATCATTCAACAGGAAAATATTTATCAGGTGGTCTGTGCTCAAAGACACAAGAGTTGTGTCTTCTTCAAAACTTACTTTGAAGAAAACTATATTCTTTAAAACCTTAACATCACCACAGACATGTATCAAGTCAAATAATGATTTATTTTTTTAAAGCTTTTATTTATTTATTTGACACAGAGACAGCAAGAGAGGGAACACAAGCAGGGGGAGTGGGAGAGGGAGAAGCAAGCTTCAAGCAGGGAGCCTGATTCAGGGCTCGATCCCAGGACCCAGGGATCATGACCTGAGCCAAAGGCAGATGCTTAACAGTTGAGCCACCCAGGCACCCAAGAGCACAAGAGAGGTTGCAGGCACTACCTGAGCAGCTAATGTGTCTGGAGTATGGCAGCCCACCTGTGGATGGGCGGGATAGGGAGTGGACTCTGGAGGCTTCGCAGAGAATGTAGAACGGGAGCTGAGGCTCAGGCATGAAGGATCTGGCTGGATGAAGGGGGGAGAGATGGAGGAGCATGGAACAGTCATGTGTGAAAAGTCTGGTTTCATATTGGAGTTATCATTTATGCCCATACCCATCCACTTGTAATCACCTACCTGAAAATCGTTCTTACTATGATCTTCTTTGTGTAGCTGCTTTAAAAGTTAATTATTTTTATTTTTAAGACAGCTTTGTTGAGTTACACTCGAAATGCAATAAATTGTACATGTTGAAAGTATATAATTTGATGTTTTGACAGACGAACACAACTCCAGAGTCACCATAGTGAATGTATCCATCACCCCTAAAAAGTAGTAATCTTCTTTTCAAAGAGGGAGCCAGAAATGTGGCTTCAAGACCTTCATTATACTCAGATTCTAAAAGCCAATTCTTCTCCTTCTCTGACATGAGGGCCCCTTCCTCTCCACCACAGAACATAGATTTCACATTTTAATAAGAATCAAAAGAGCCACTCTTTCTCCAGTTATAAGTCAACTGGAGAAAGACAACTATCACATGATCGCCCTGATATAAGGAAGTGGAGATGCAACGGGGGTGGGGGTTAAGGTGGTAGGAAAAGAAAAAATGAAACAAGATGGGATCGGGAAAGAGACAAACCAAAAGAGACTCTTAATGTCATAAAACAAACTGAGGGGGGTGGGGGGGAGAGGGGTTGGGAGAGGGTGGTGGGGTTACATTATATGTTTAAATAAAAAAGCTTAAAGAAAAAAAAAAGAGCCACTCTTCATTGAGGACATTTGGTAGCCTGGGGTGGTACTTATTTCTCTGTTACCCAAGGACAATCCCAATGAGATAGGTATGAACCCTATTCCCATTTCAGAGACTGAGGCAGCTAACCTTAGGAGATCAGTCACTTGCCCAGGGCTGATGGGTGGCAGGGCCACTACTGGATCTCGAGGGGCCTTTCAGGCATATACTTGTGTATACATACTCTGCGACCTTGGCAAACCATTTCTGGGGGTATAAAGATCCTTCCATCTTGCACACAGGGAAGAGGGATATTGAGGATTGAGTCTGTAATCATTGCATCCTGACCATGGGTAATACCGTGAACCGGTATGGCTGACTCAGCTTTCAGAAGTTGGACAGTATCAAGTTACAGTCTCTGCACAGGACTTCCTTTGCTCCTCATCGTCACCAAGGCTTGTTACCTTTTGTCCTTCTGGTAACAGCCATCCTGGGAGAGGAGAGATGATATCTCATTGTGGCTTTGATTTGCATTTCCCTGATGACTAATCTGCACTCCCATGTTCATTTCAGCGTTATTCACAAAGGCCAAAATGTTGAAATATGGAAACAACCTAAATGTCCTTCAGTGGATGAATAAATAAATAAAATGTGAGAAGTGTATATGTGTGTGTATACACACGTACACAATGGAATATTTTTCAGCTTTAAAAAAGAAGGAAATCCTTCCATTTGTGACAACATGGATGAACCTGGAGGGCATTACGCTAAGTGACATAAACCAGACCCAGAAAGACAAATACTGTATGATCTCACTTACATGTGGAATCTAAAAGTCAAATTCATAGAAGCAGAGAGTACAGCAGTGGTTACTAGGGACTGGGGACTGTCAATTATACCTCCATAAAACTGGGAGAAGAAAGATCGTAACTTCTTCCCTTCCGCTTCCTAAAAAAGAGCTTTGGTGGTTCTGAGGGGCAGCATTGCTGTCCCTGCAATCCTACTATTCTGAAACTCGGGCAGGATCTTTCATAACCAACAGAAGAAGCCAGAAAGAAGAAAAGATGGGCATCTTCCTCTCCCAGTCTCCCCTCCTGGCCTCCACCACACCCGGGAAGGGGGCTCTGCTCCAATCGCTGCTGTATAAATGTCCTGTCAAGCTGTTTATACTCACAGTGCATTTTCTTGGCTTCCCCAGCTCTGTTAATTGCCCTCAGTTCAGGAACCTTTGAAGGGATGAAAGCCAGATTGCAGAAACACACCAGTGTTTATCGTGAGTGACTTTCCAGGGGATCCCTATAACAGAAAGGGGCAGGTCCTTTTCTTCAGAAGCCAAAGCTTTACTGCTTCAAGTCCAGGCCTGACTCTTGCTCCTTCACCAGCTCCCTTTGAACTGGGGGCCTCTGATTTGTAGGAGATGGCTGATTCCTCCTCCTAGGTTCTAGCCCCCAAACTTGTATGAAGTTGCAGTTCATGATGTGAAATGCCTGTGCTAGGTGAATGGTTTTTTGATTGTGTGTTTCTGCACCACAATAACTCATCCTAAAGCCCTTCCAGACGATGCCTCAGGCATCCTCTGAATACTAATCTCACCCCACTCCTCCTTGCCAGGAAAGCTCACTCCTGTGCACCTCTATTTATTTGTTAATAGGAAATGCAGAGATCTGCAAATATAAGTACTCAACGAGGGTGTTTAAGAGTATGTATTTGCAAGGTACCATGTCAGAAGCACCCTCTGTCAAGGAAAATACCCTATGTGCAAGAATAACTAGCATATAAGAGAAAACATGAAGAGTTCTCAAAAGAGACTCAACAAAACATGGGAGCTCAAAGGAGGGTGAGAAGGCGCCCTGTTACAGAGCAGCAGCGGGGATGTGTGAATTCACCATGTCTCAGCTACTCATCCTCAAGTAAGGTAAGGAAACCAAGGCTTGGAGAGATGGAGTAACTTAATCAGGCTTCCACAGTATGCCAGCATTAGAGTAGGGATTTGGACTCTGGAAGCTTGGCTCTTAACTACAATGCCACACTATTGAAGTGGTACTGAAGCTGGCCCCTTGGAAGATGAATAGGATCATGACTGGTGGAGCTGGGAACAAGCATCCTAGTTGGGAGAACAGAAGGAAAGCAGTAAAAGAAATGTAGTAAGAAAATCATTGAAACCATCCTCCCTCCCTCCTTCCTTCTCCCTTCCTTCTTCCTTCCTTTCTTCCCTCCTTCCTTCTCCCTTCCTCCCTTCTCCCTTCCTTCCTCCTTCCTTCCTTTCTTCCCTCCTTCCTTCCTTCCTTCCTTCTCCCTTCCTTTTTCCTTCCCTCCTTCCTTCTCCCTTCCTTCTTCCTTCCTTCCTTCCTTCCTTGCACACTGTGTATCAGGCATCGTGCAGGCTTTTAGGATTCATCAGGGTGCATACAAAGATCCCTACATCCATGGAGCTCCTAGTCTAGCATGGCAAGACAGATGATAAAAGTGTAGTATGTTCTAAGTCACAGCAATAGAGAAATACAGCCTGGTAAGGAAGGCCTGGGAGTGTGGGGTGGGATGGAGTCAGGTAGCAGGTAAAATAAGGTGGTGAGGGGTAGGCTCATCACTCACTGCTCCAACTCTCCCTTCTCCTTTCATCCATTTATTTATCCATTTATCACACCAGACTCAGAAATCATGAAATTCTTGAGGTAGTGTCTTAGGACAAATTATTCCTGCTGCACTGACAATCTCAAGCTGCTGGAACTATCTTTGAACCAGCCTGGGAAGTGCTGCAAGCTCAGAAGGTTGTGATCTGGGCACAGGGCTGAGCACAGTCGCTGATGTTTTCTGTTCTCCAGGCCAAGCAGGGCTTGCTGTCTTCCTGTTTACCACATCCCACTTTGCTTCCATCCACACAAGAGGGTCAACTACTAGGGCAAGTTTGGGTACAAGCCCTCTACGGGCTGTGTAGCCAATAGCTTTGTTCCAAAATGACCCTCCAGCTCAGAGAAGGCATCAAAGGAATGCAGAGTGTGACTCAGGAAGGGGAGTGTGGAATTCCACTGAAGAACTACAACCCATCCCCAGCACCCTGGCCTGGATTCTGCAGTAAACAATTTAGGCAGAGAGTAGCACATTGAGGGATGTGTGGAGAGAGATGAAGTCTCAGAGCAGAGATACTGCCTTAGAGCAGAGTGCCATTAGGGAACTGAAAATGAACCAATGCTCTTCGTAACAACTCAGTAACAAGGATGCAAAGGAGCTTGGTCTAGTCAAGAAGAATGTGAGTACACAGGGGGTACGGTGAGACAGGAGGACCCCTTTAACCCTTTGTCACTTAGAGAGCATGCCACCACATTGGTGTATCATCCCACACACTAAGATATCTTCTCTTGACCTCCGACTAAGGAACGAATCAAATCACAGACATATATCAATACAGTCTCTTCCTTTGCACGGTTCTCTCCTGGGGAGCCCTGTTGACCCCACCCCAGGGATCACCAGCAAGCTTTCATTATTTTTTCAGGGAAGGAGGTTTAGGAGAGTGCGCAAGGATGTCATGAGCTGGTTGAAACCAGGTTAAGGTTAGGTATTGAAAACGCACAAAAAACTGAGGGCCTTTCCTAGTCAGATATTATTTAATTTCAAAGACCTGAAGACCATTCCAACTGGTTTCAATGAAGAAATTAATAAGGGTAGAGAGGAAGGTGAGGACTCATTGCTGGAAGGCTACAGAGGCATCGCACGCACTCGGGGATGGGGGAGACAGTCTTCAGCAGGGCCTGGAACAGGAAGCCATGAGCTGAGCCCACTCTGAAGACCTCTCTTTGCACACACGTGCCTCCCTTCTTTCTCTGCCCACTGGCTTTCTTGCCTTCCTGGGTACCTGCGGGCATACTCCTAATATCACATGGCGTCCAGTTCTTGCGAAGCGCTGACCTGGGTCTCTGGACCCCAATTCTAAATGCTTATGGGGCAGGTTTGGCCCACCTTGGGTCGATTGTTTACACTTCCCTTAATTAGACAGAGCCAGGGAGGACCAGGATTATTTATTACGAAAATGGCACAGAAGTTCTCAGAAAGGAGAGATGGAAGTAGAAGTAGAGGAAGGACAATTTCCTGAGAAAGAGGCTTAGTTAGGCAGTTGTTTCAGAATATGTGCATTGCAGGGTCCTCACTAATTGGAGGAGTATTTCATAGGATGAAATAAATTAGATGCTATTGATTAAATTAGAAGTGTGGCTACTCTAAGGAAGACCCTACTTTAAAGAGATGGTGTTTATTTCACTTGCCCATAGTGGTTGTAGCATAAATAGACCAACAATGAGAGGCAACTCCATGGTGTCAGGATCTAGAGAAGGCAGCCTCTCAAATGGTTCCTCCTGATCCTTTCCTCCTGGTTGGTATGCCCTTGTGTAATCACATCCCCTTAAGTGTGGGCTGGACCCAGTAACTCCCTTCTAACAAACAATACATGGCAGAAGGGGTGGGCTCTCAGTTTTGAGACTGGGATATAAAAGGACCGCTTTGCATTTTGCTGGCTCTCCGTCCTTTGCTGACTCTGGGAGAAGACAGCTTCCATGTTGTGAGCTGCCCTATGGGGAGGCCCAGACTAAGTGATGTCTTAGATCAATCCAGCTGGGGCCCGATGGCTGCCAATAAGCACATGAGTAAACCTGGATGTGGGTTCCACCACAGTCGAGCTCAGATTCAGCCACCCTGGCCAACACCTTGACCACAGCCTTGTGAGAGCCCCAGAGCCAGAGGATGCTGCAAAGCCGTGCCCAGATTTCTGGCCCAGAGAAACTGGAAGCTCACAAATGTTTGTGGTTTAAGCCACTATATTTTAGGATGAATTATTGTAGAGAAGCAGCTAACAGAGGCTTCTTCCATCTTGTTTCTCTGCCATTTGGGGGTGTCACCCTCATTCACACGGTCCAAGATGACTCAACAGCATGCTCATATCTCAGCTGGTAGGAAGGGGAAAGGGAACGGGAGGGCATGCTTCTGATTTTTCAGGACCTAATTCAGAAGTTACCCCCATTGCTTACACTCACATCTCATTGGCCAGAACTTAGCTGCATGGCTTAGCTACCAAGAAGATGGAAGGGAAAGTCTTGTGCCCAAGGTGAAAATCAGGCATTCTATTACAATGGAAGAACAGGAGAAGGGAGGACTGGGGGATAATTAGCAGTCTGCCACAGACACCAATGTCACAAGTCTTTGTTGGCTTTGAGTGTATGATGGGGTTATAGCCACATGTCTATGGTCTATAGAGGCTGGGATATATAGAATATCATGATGAACCCCCAAAAGGTGAGAGATGGAAGCTAACCCCATAGACCTGGCACAGAGTCTGCACAGAGGGTGACAGGTGCACGGGAGAGTTTGCTGAAGGGATTTACCAACTAGAAACCTAGGCCCTGTCTGTTATTTCTTCAGGGTCTCACAGCAATTGAGCAGCAGATCCATTATCAACCCCAGGGCTTCTGCCTCCCCTCCCCCGCCCAGAGCTCCCTCGGCTTCTTTTTTTTTTTTTTTAAAGATTTTATTTATTTATTTGACAGACAGAGATCACAAGTAGGCAGAGAGGCAGGCAGAGATAGAAGGAAGCAGGTTCCCTGCTGAGCAGAGAGCCTGATGAGGGGCTCGATCCCAGAACCCTGGGATCATGACCTGAGCTGAAGGCAGAGGCTTATGCCACCCAGGCACCCTGCTCCCTCTGCTTCTAAATGGCAACCTTAAAGTACTTATTTTGGGTAGGACTAAATGTGTGGTATGAAAATGAGGAGAGAATGACACACAGCAAAAGGCTCATGACCATCACTTGCAGACCTGGCATTTTTTTTACTCCCCTGTCAAACCCAAATAGTTTAATTTCTAGTACCTAGTGAATACAATGCCAGCTCTTTCCATCACCATGATCTCATCGGTGCCCTCTCATCCATGGATGTGCAAAACAATTTCAGTCAATTGAATCCAGGTAAGAGGAGAAAAAGTTCATCTCTGCTATGATTTCCCACAAAGAAGCGACTATATAAGGGATTGTCTTGTGACTTTAGTTAGTTTAAAAATGGTAAGCATAATACGCTCTAGTTCCATCCATGTCATCGCAAATGGTAAGATTTCATTTCTTTTGATAGCTGCATAGTATTCCATTGTATATACATACGTATTATGCTTAGCGAAATAAGTCAACTGGAGAAAGACAACTATCACATGATCTCCCTGATATGAGGAAGTGGAGATGCAACGGGGGTGGGGGTTAAGGTGATAGGGAAAGAAAAAATGAAACAAGACAAACCAAAAGAGACTCTTAATGTCATAAAACAAACTGAGGGGGGTGAGGGGGAGAGGGGTTGGGAGAGGGTGATGGGGTTACATTATATGTTTAAATAAAAAAGCTTAAATTTTAAAAAAAAGAAAAAAAATGGTGGGATTTTCCTTTTAAAAGCATCCTGCTAATGAAAACCCTTTTTTTCTTGGAAGATTATCTCCACAGTAAAATAGAATATGGCACACAGAAAGCATCCAATAAATGTTTGTTACATGAAATTACAGGCTCAATTTCTTTCCAGTAATTACTGATGCATACAGAGAAGAGTTCTGCAACCCCCTGCCCCTTCCCGTATTGGTTTCCTCATTTTTCATTTATAAACAGAACCCCTGGGTCTCGCTGGTGCCCGTCAACAGACTCTATTATCTAGCATCACTTGTGGCTTGGTGACCACATTTAGGTCAATGGCATGAGGAAGGAAGGGAGGTGTAAGACATCTGAGGCATGCTGACCATGGGGAATGGTGGCAGTGGCCTTTGCAGCAGCATGATTAGATCTGGAAATGGGAGCCACGTATTAAGAAGGGAAGAGACTCCAAGTGCATGCATGAGCTCATGGACTAGAACCATCTCCACCCAAGACCACCTGGTTCACTTGGAACATTTATATTAGAGAGAATAAATTTCCATCTTATTTAAAACTTTTTACTTGGAGTCTCTTAGTTTAACCAATAGCATTGTTTAAACCAATAGCATTGTTTAACCAATAGCATTTCCTTTCTTCTAAAACTGTGTGTACACTTTAAAAATGTTTAACCTCAAATGTAGAAAGCATTTTAAGACTTGGTGGCTAAAATCTCTCCAAGGCGGTCCCCAAATAGAGTGAAGGACCGCCCACCACCCAGTAGAGATCTGCCATTCTGCTTCTCCTTCCATAGATAATGTCATTGATTTTCCTCCATTAAGATACATTTCCACTTTGCCACATGCAGATTTTATCAGAAAATTAGGATTCTGTGAGTACTTAATGTATTCTGTGAAGGGTAGTTCTTTTTTTATTTTTATTTTAATTTTTAAAAATATTTTATTTATTTATTTGACAGAGAGAGAGATCACAAGTAGGCAGAGAGGCAGGCAGAGAAAGAGTGGGAAGCAGGCTCCCTGCTGAGCAGAGAGCCTGATGCGGGGCTTGATCCCAGGACCCTGAGATCATGACCCGAGCCAAAGGCAGAGGCTTAACCCACTGAGCCACCCAGGTGCCCCACGGGTAGTTCTTCTAAAAAAGAAGCCACCATGATTATATTTTATGGAGTTTAGAGTGTAAGAAATTCCACTGAGGTGATGGAAATACTTATTATTTGAAAAGAACAAAATGTACATCCCTGAGGACATTGTGAACCCCCATGCAATGTCCACTAAAAGTAAGGAAATAACATAAAAAAGGACACTTGCTCCAACTGAGTATCCTGAGTTTCCAGTCTGGATCTATTCCCAAACATCATGCTCTCCCCACCATTTTCTGTGCATTTGTCATGTGTTGCCTTTTTAAAAAGTTTTTTTTTTAATTTAAGTGTAGTTGAGGCACAATGTTACATTAGTTTCAGATGTACAACATAGTGATTCCACTTCTTTACATTTTCCTGTGCTCCCCACAAGGGCCTGCTACCCTCTGTCAGCATACATTGCTATTACAATATCACTGTGCTGACTTTTAATGATAAATTCTTGAGGATCCAAGAAGGATCCTTGGCATTTGCTCCATCCTTTGTAGACCTGACTGGCTCCTACAACCATCATAATGCACTATCTTGGAATGGTCTCTGTCTTATGCTTATGAACACATATGCAAACAGAGTTGTGTGTGTGTTGTGTAGGAGTATGCATAATTGAATGAACTGAACATCAAAAATTCTAACTATGTCAACCCTTTCTTACTATTCTCTATCAGACTCTCTGAGGCTTGAATTGTTTTTCCCTTCCCATTGGGTGAAATCTCAGGTGGACACAGTAGCCATTTTGGTTCATTTCAGATCTTAAATTCCAGTCCCACCCAGGGTGGAAACTCTAAAGTCGCACCCAACGAGAACTTTTTCTCCTCCTCCATCTCCAACCTGCCTTGGGCCAGGGTCCTGCAGTGGAAGGGACATGGTCATTTTTTTTCTCCCTTCCTCACTGCACCTCTTCCTCCTTCTCTTCTAAGTGTTGCTTTGTGCTCAGGGTCGGATGGGTGGGGTATGTGTGTTGGGTGGGAGGTTGGGTGAATTATGGGGTGACAGCAAAGTTGTCATTGTAGGTGAGCATTAAAGTCCTCTGTGGGCTGCATGCCCCATAGCCTCATCTTCCTCTGGGTTCTTTGGGGCTTTTGGCAGTGAGGATCTCATATCTGAGGTTCCTTTGAGGCAGTATTTCCTTTGGCTACAATTGCCCTCTGCCCCATTCTCTGGCTTCTGACTGGTTCTCTGTTGGGTTCATCTCATGCCTCTAGGAGGACTTCTTGTGCAAGATCCCTTCAGAGATGACCTACCCCCAGCTCTTTTCTTAAGGGGGTCCACATCTGCCTTGGAAAACATGCATGCAAAGTTGCCCTCCCCATCCCAAACTCAGCGAGCTCTAGCCTTTCTCAGGCAAGGCACTATTCCATGTTGCACTCTTTTGCACATATCTTAGGTGAAATTATCAGTCTCCTCCAATTCCAGGGGACACACATCATTTTCTTTAGTGGGTTGCTTTAAGTACCCCACAGTAGAGTCCTCATCTGCCTTTTCTCTTCATGTTGAACAACAGAAAGATCTGGCTTTGATCCACTAACCACAAAGTCTGGCTGAGGGCTGGCCCCTTGGTTCACTTCTGACCTAGCCCAGCCATGTCCACTAGAGTCATTTCCCTAAAGCCCTTCTTCCCGGTGATGGGCTGTCAGACGGGCAGTTGACAGCAGTCTTGTACCTAGCTGCATGGGGCCGGGGGCGGGGACTGGACTCAGGGCACATTTGTCTCTTTAGCCGAAGTCCAATTCAGGTTGCATTTGAGAGGGGAGACATTCATGGTTGAGGTCCAGTCTCTGGAGCCAGAGTTCGAGTTCTGGCACCATCACTCACTCCTTGTATAACCTGGAACAAACACGATATGCATTAACCGATATACATTCCCATTGCCTTTCTGTTCAGTTAGGAGAATAATCCGCAAAGCGTTCAGAACAGGGCCAAGCATGTATCCGCTGTGCTAATTAAGCAGGGGAGGGTTGAGTACCTCAGTTACGCCACTGTGCTGTGGTCCTGTGTTGGCAAAGATGCCAAGAGCCCAGCACAGTTATGTGTGTGTTATGTGTTAAGCTGGATATAGACACTGACCTTGAACATACTACATCCCAGTTGTGTCCTACAAAGACCCAGAAGCATTATTATTATTTTTTTTAAATAAGCAGAGCAGCAGGCAGAGGGAGAGAGAGAAGCAGACTGTCTGCTAAGCAGGGAGCCCGATGTGGGGCTCGATCCCAGGACCCTGGAATCATGACCTGAGCTGAAGGCAGCCCCTTAACCAACTGAGCCACCCAGGCGCCTCCCAGAAGCATTATTTTAAGCATCCTCAACTGTCTTGGCTCAGGCTGCTACAACAAGACACCCAAACCTGGGTGACTTATAAAGGTAATCATGCATGTAAAGGCACTTAGCACAGTACCCACCAAACAGAAACGCTGAATTTATGTTGGATATTAGCACTGTGAAAGTCACTAAGATGCCTACCGTTGAAATTAGTGGTGTGATGGTTTCAGGTAACAAGTCCATGATTTAGACAAACAGTGCATTAGAATCACCGGGAGGGCTGGTTAAAAGATTATTGCTTCCTGCCTTGGGAGTTTCTGGTTGAGTAGATCTGGTGTGGGGCCCTGAACTTTACATTGCTAATGGATTGCCAGGTTAAGGGTTCTGCCGGGGACCTCAATTTGAGAACCACTTATTAGATTATATCCACCCTTAGCCAGATCAGCCTCTTTATTATTTCTTGCAAATGAAGTCAGGAGCACACAGAGTGGGCACCTTAACCTTGACCTTAGGCATTGCGCTGAGTTTTTCAAAGACGAGGAGTATATCTGCCTGTAGACATTTGCATGAAGAGCAGAAGCTCTAACATTGGAGAAAAAGGAATGCCAACTCCTAAACTTTGGAGGAGGAGAGCAGGGGCCTCCACTCTACCCTTCCTCCCACTGACAGCCACATGTTCCCAGACAGGAAAGCTTGCCCAGTTGTGCCGGAACTTCAAAGGAAGTTCTGTTTGCCAAATGTCTGCACGTGCTGAGCAGTCACAGAACATCAGGAGCCCCTGGAGTTGCTGTGGCCTGGGGACAATTGCCTTACCTTGGCAGTGTGGGGCACCAGTGTTCCTCTGCTGTCCTGAGTCCCCGGCGGGACCCTGCACCAAGCAGAGCAAATGCTGTGCTCCTCTTGTGCAACTTGCAGTACAGCTGCGATGACTCAGGGGCACAGCAAAGCTGAATTGCATTTGAAGCACTTTGGGGGGCTCACAGACACATATTTTTGGAATGATTGTGGGGAAAAGCCCAGCTGGAGTGGTGCTGGGATTGCAGAGCAGTTCCTGGTCATTGCTGTGCCCACTGTCATCATTCAGCCCTGGGGGTGGGGGCTGGGCAGGAGGAGGCAGCTGAGTTTTATGTGGGGCTGGCCTTCACTCGATTTAACCACTTTGCACAATGGGCAGTCCGAAGGTGGTCGGCACCATGAGCGTCAGTGGAATGGAAGTCTATGGGGTCCGCTTCTGATTACATCTGGGACTGAACCCTTTGCTGGTGCTTTCTTTAACACACATGTAGACACTGGCTCTCTGAGCTCCCCTTCAGGGGACAGCAGGACTAGCTTCCTTGCTCACAGGTGTGAGACCTGTGCAGTCATTGTGGGCTGCATGCTCAGAAAGTTCCGTACCTGACTGTATATTCTCTGAACACTGTCTTGAAATTCTGAGCAATTTTTTTTTTAAATTCTGAGCTATTTTTGAATGGATGCTAAATTTTCATTTTGCACAGAACCCTACAAATTATGTAGCTGGTTCTGGGGAGCTGTCTCAACCAGAAAGCAAGAACAGAGGCATGGTGGGGTGGGGGGGACGAATTTTGATGACAGCTGCTACATCAAGTGAGCCTTCAGTTTTGTTCTCCTGAAACCTTGGGAGCTGCTGGCGGGAAGGACTGCTCAGGTTCACTACTGACATGTCAATCCACTCAACTGCCGTCTTCCTGGAAACTTCTTTGATGAAATCTTACTGACTGTGAAGATAAGGATGGTGGGTAGAAGCAGGGAAATTTTTTTCTCCTATAGGGATCTCATTTCTCAACCAGCATGTGATGAAAGAAATCCAGCCACTCATTACATTCAGATGGAATTTCTCATGAGGTATCATTCTGCAGCGAGATCATTGCTTTTCTAGAGCACTGGCCCTCCCTCATACCTCATCCCCACCCAGCACTTGGCCTATGGTAGGCGCCCTCATAATTGTTATTGATGGCGATAGTACTGACGGTGAATGCAAGTTTCATCTTTGCCTCCTCTGGATTCCCACAAAGCGAGGGCCACCTATTACCTGGAAGGGTCCCTCCTAGTGAAACTGCAACTGTTTACTCTCCAAGTTGCTTTTATTAATTTCTTCAAACAGGCAGGAAGTCAAACCCAAATAAACCAAACCAATCCCCCAAAGATATCTATAAGGAATCAATTATTTTTGTTCATTCAGGGGTCATTCTTTTCTCTTTTGCTACTTCACTCTGATTATTTTGCAGTAATCACAACTTCCCCTCATTCATCAATGGAGTTACATCATAGCTGCCCTCCCCCCACATTGGCTACCTCTGGTTCCAAAGGAAGGCACATGACGTCATAATGAGTCTTGTGAAGAGCTATGTATCCCAGTGTGGACCAAGTCTCTGTCCGTCGTTTGCTGGGTTGGTAGAAAAAAGTCTGGAGCTGCTGGTTCTTATCTTGTCCACCACAATAGCTAAAGCATGCTGGAGAGTGAAGTCAGTACAAAGGAAAGCAAGCAAAGGATGTTAGGAACAACTCTGAGCTCCTGAATCAAACAGGTGCCTGAAGATGTATCTTCTAGACCTTTCCACCTCACAAGCCAATGCATGGCCCGTGTTGTTTCAGCTAGTTTGAGTTTGGTGTCTTTCACTTGCAACTGATAGAGTCCTGAGGGATAGAACATAGTCTTGGAAGTGTAACCCATAGTATCACAAGCAAATGAGACTGATGAGTGTTGAGCAAAGCCTAGGATTCACCCAGCTAGCCACACACACACACACACACACACACACACACACACACACAGTATTTTGGACCTGGGGACCAGACTTCATGAATAGTTATTGAGGCACTTCTAAAGCAGAGTAACTTGACAAATGAATATAGCTATTCAATATATCTGTGTATGCCAAGAGAGGCCTAATCGCATTATTTAAAATCACTCATACTGAGGACTGCCACAACGGTTACGGTTTTCTCTCTCCCTACTCCCACTGGTAACATTTTCAGTAGCTTCTTCCCAGGGATTGGGCAGAAGGATCTCCCTGAAGTCATTTCTTTTTCTCTGTTTGGCTGTGATGAGAAGGCAGAAGCCTAGCTTTGGACAGCAGGAAATAATGCATCACTTTGAACATGTTGTCTTTTTATTATAAATATGATGATATATATGGCTAGGTGGGACAGTTTCAAGAGACAGGATATTACCTTAAACATTTATTTACAAAGCTGTGGTAAAAAAGGTCTCCTTAAACTACCTTTTCAACCCATGGAACTTACATAAATATTTGGCTGCTGGTGACAGGCCTAATAAATCTGTTTAGAATGTCGCAGCAATATTTACTTACAAAGTAAAAGCATAAGCCCACATTGGCCAATAATTTTAAGAAGGAGAGATGCTACTTTTGAGCACCTTGCATAAATATTTGCAAGACCTGTAAATCCAAGATAACCCTTCCTCTTCCCTGATGCTATTTACTGCTTCCTACCATGTTCCACCTCGGTGCCCCTTTTAAGTGTCTCTCGGTTCAGTTGGAAAGCTTGACATCTACTGGAGATGTATTGGAAGACATCAGTGATTCTGGGCTATCATGAGGGAGTTCTTCAATTTCCCCATGGCCTAACATTCTGCATGATACATTCGGGCTAGGGGAAGAGGAGACTCTTGTGCCTCTAAAGTCTGTGAACCAGAACATGAATATTTGGGGGAATAAATCTCATCATGTCTGACCAGGAACTAAAGGAGACATGTTTTTTTTTTTTTAATTTAAGCTTTTTTTATCTAAACATATAATGTAACCCCACCACCCTCTCCCAACCCCTTTCCCCCCCCACCCCCCTCAGTTTGTTTTATGACATTAAGAGCCTCTTTTGGTTTGTCTCCCTCCCGACAACTATCACATGATCTCCCAGATATGAGGAAGTGGAGATGCAACGGGGGTGGGGGTTAAGGTGGTAGGTAAAGGAGACATGTTTTGTTTGTTCTTCCATGTTATAGGGATTCTAGAAAGTGCCTGAGACCAAAGTAGAAAGAATGGTGGCTCAGCAGAGCACCGTCTGCCCTGGAGAAATCAAGATGGTAACCTAAGTTTTTTTTTTAATTAACATAATGTATTATTTGCTTCAGGTGTACAGATCTGTGGGTCATCAGTCTTACACATTTCACAGCGCTCACCATAGCACATACCCTCCCCAATGTCCATCATCCAGCCACCCTATCCCTCCAAACCCCTAACCCCCCCAAAACCCTCAGTTTGATTCATGAGATTAAGAGTCTCTTATGGTTTGTCTCCTTCCCTGGTCCCATCTTATTTCATTTTTTCCCTCCCTACCCCCGATGACTCCCTGCCCTGCCTCTCAAATTCCTCATATCAGAGAGATTATATGATAATTGTCTTTCTCTGATTGACTTATTTTGCTTAACATAATACCCTCTAGTTCCATCCACGTCGTTGCAAATGGCAAGATTTCATTTCTTTTGATCACTGTAAAGTATTCCATTGTGTATATATACCACATCTTCTTTATCCATTCATCTGTCAGTGGACATCTGGGCTCTTTCCATAGTTTAGCTATTGTGGACATTGCTGCTATAAACATTCGGGTGCATGTGCCCTTTCAGATCACTACATTTGTATCTATAGGGTAAATATCCAGTAGTGCAATTGCTGGGTCGTAGGGTAGCTCTATTTTCAACTTTTTGAGGAACCTCCATCCACCAGAGTGGCTGCACCAGCTTGGATCCTCACCAACAGGGCAGGAGGATTCCCCTTTCTCCACATCCTTGCCAGCATCTGTTGTTGTGTTTTGAGCAAGACTGTTGTACAAACTGCCATCTAGCATTCAGAAAGAGAATGAGGGCCATCTGACTTCTCTCTAGCTCTCTTCAAAAGCTGAGTTTTTTCCCTCAATTTCAAGAGATGATTCCCCAAGGGGAAAGACACCAACAGTGGCAGACATCTTCTTATGAAGGTCAAACAACACAATAACCTCTTGATTGCCCAATGTATCCCTGTACTGTTTTTTCATTGTTGAGTTTTTTGGAAAATTTAAGAGGTATTTCCTGCTTACTGAGTGGCAGAGAAACAAGCTGTAGAAAACTCATCCTAAGCACAAACACCAAAGAATCCTTAAATATTTGATACTTGCATATTGCACTTATGTTATCGTGTTTAATTTCCAGTGACTGCCAATAAGCACATGGTCACACTTTACCAGATAAAAGAGAAATTAATTTATAAAAATAACATTTCAAAATATCATGTAAAATTGTTTTTTTCCCCTAAACTTCTAATGAGACCTCCTGGTCTGAACATTCTAGAGGAAGGAGTTTTTGGTGTTTTTACATTATCTAGGGGTAGAAGGAAAGACTACAGGACGACTTTGTTGTTCTGAGGAGGATGGGAGGTTATTTGGTATTTATTCCTTTTTAGTATGTGAATTTATACCAGATGGTCCATTTAAAATAGGCCCCATTTTAAACCATTTTACATGAAGTGGGGCCTTCCAGAAAGCCTTCATTTCCTCTCTGGCAGTAGCTGGTGTGAGATCAGCCTCCTGGGAGTGGCTAGGCTGCTGGTCTTGCTTCTGCTGCCAGGCTACAGGAACTCATCTACTTCTGCCCTGCCACCAGCTAATGCCAGCCTGCCACAAGGAACTCTAATAAGAAAAGTCCTGGCCAGTGACTGCCATGCAGGTCACAACATTTTCTCTCATCTCTGGGAATGGTGGATGTTAACTGAACTTTCTTAGTGGATTTCCTTTATTGCTGGGAGAATTGGGAAAGGCTTTGCAGAAGATTCAATGATAGTGTTAGTCAGGTGGGCTATGTGCTGTGATAAACATCCACTGACAGGGCAGTAGACTCTTGGGGTCACAGAGTGAGCAGATTTATGTGTTGAGGGTTACTGAGTTTTCCAGTTTGACTTGAGATGAAGCCTGAAAGAACATGGTGCTTTTGAGGCATGCAGGATTTGAGGGTGGCTGTGGTATAGGGGGAGTCTGGTCAGAGATATGGGTTGAGAATGGAAAGTTGACAAGACAGGTGAGCCTAAAAGGAAATTTGAAACCAGATTGTGAAGTCCTTCTATGTTTTGTCTCTTTCAAGTGATTTTCAACTCTGGCCTTTATGCACTGGATAACCCATGAAAATATTTAAGAATCGTTATAGTTACATATTAGAAAGGATCAGTCTGTCTACAGTGTGGAGTATAGTTATGAGAGGAGAAGCTAGAAAAAAGGAGATTTGTTAGGAATTTATATTTCTTTTCTTTCTTTCTTTCTTTCTTCTTTCTTTCTTTCTTTCCTTCCTTTCTTTCTCTTTCTCTCTCTCTTTCCTTTTTTTTCTTTCTTTTCTCTCTCTCTCTCTCTCTTTCATGGAGCCCAACATGGGACTTGAACTCACGACCCTGAGCTTAAGACCTGAGGTGAGATCAAGAATTGGACAGTTAGCCAGCTAAACCACCCAGTCACCCCAGGACTTTATATTCTTGAGTATCATTGGTCTCCTTAATTCATGGAGGCCATTGAGACTTTCCTTTTTTTATGATCAAATAATACGAAATGAGCACCTAATATCTTTGTGTTCCTAAACATTATGGGGAATGGGTTCAAGGAGTTTTCTTCATGGGAGGACATAGTGCAAGTAACTTCCAGAGCTTGCCAAGGTCTTCATCCAAAGATGAAAGACTAGGTCTTGACAGACCGAACAATTGTATTTAGATGAAACCATGTCATACGTGACCTGTCTGATACATTCCTAAACACAGGGAAGAGAGTTAGATGCTGCATGGCCCAAAAGACCAACTGTTTCCAATACAATTATTATCAATCAACATGTTATATTTCTAAAAGTAAAAAGATCTTTCAGAGGATTCATTTCCTGTGGCTGCTATAACAAATACCTCAATGTGCATGCCCTGAAACAGCAGAAATGTATTCTCTCCCAGTTCTGGAGAGAAACACAGAACCCAAAGTCAGTGTCCACAGGGCCTCACTCCCTCTGGAGGCTCTAGGGAGCAATCTGGTCTTTGCCTCTTCCAGCTTCTGGTGGCTGTGGGCTTAGCTTGACTCTGTCTGCATTGCTGTGTCTCAGCCTCTGTGGTCACATCGCCTCTTCCTCTCTGTCTTCTCCTCTGTGTGTCTCTTATAGGGACATTTGTCACTGGACTTAAGACCCATCCTTCAAGATGACCTCCTCTCAAAAGGCTTAATTACATCTTCAAGATCCTTTTCCAAATAACAATATTCACAGCTTCTAGTGATTAGGATGTAGGTACATCTTTTGGGGGCCATGATTTAACCCAGTGCAGAAGACATTGATTCCTTCCGTCCTCCATGTGAGCTGGGACAGCAGGTCATTCCCACTCTTTGTTGGTGCTGTTTGGGGACTGACAGTGTGTCCCCACTGGACTGAGGAGGCTCATGGGGAGGGAAAGAAAGACATCTTTAGGGGTGGGAGGATGCAAGGACACTGACCTCTCTTAAAGTATAAATCTGAATACTATGGAAACAGGGACTAACTTGGTACCACTTCTTTCTTTCTCTATTGTTATGGATGTGCTCAGTCACAGCTTTTTAACTATAACCTGTTCACTTTAGAGTTTCCATTGTAGCCCATATTACATGCTGTCATGTTTCTCAGTGAGTTTGCACGTTGACCTTCACTTCCATATCATGAAATAAGGGCAGAAACAACTTATTCTTTTCTATCTCCTCCCCTATAGCACCTAGAACAATCCTCTACATGGTACAGAATTCCTTAAATTGTGGTGAAGCTTTGTTTATGGGTGGGACTCAGAGATGGTATTTGTCAGGCTGTTTCGAACACCTTTACTTACCCAAATCAGTTGAAAACAAATCCACAAAAAACCCTGCACACAGACATTTATAGCAGTTTTTCATAATTGCCAATACAGGTTTCCCCTACTCTCTGAAAGCAGTGTTCCTATGAAAGCTTTCAGAAGCTCAAATGGCATAAAGTGAAAATCAAGTGTCATTAATTTTTATGGAAAATTTTTTATCATTCCCAGACACACAAAAATAACCTCTCCTGGGCTCTTCTGATACCTTAGGGCACATCTTGCTAATGGATGCACAGAATAAATGGAGGTAAAGCCCAGGTGCTCACAGACAAGAGTTCAAGGCTCTTGCGGCTTGATGCTGAGATGCTGAGTATGGTCCCAGTACTAGGATGCTGAGTGTGGTCCTGGGGAGCTTGATGGCACCCCTCTCACTGCTCCGGGTGCAGTTGTCTCTAGATGGTCTCTCGCTGTAAAACAAATGCTGAACACTACTTTTACTTTTGGTCTTTTTTTTTTTTTTGGTAAAAGTAAAAATTCTCCCCAGATTTCTTTCAGTTAGTGAAAACAGATACTAATGTAGGTCTTTGGGAAAGCAGGGGATACCTGTGCTTGGAAGCAGTCAAGATGTCCCTCCTGTAGCAGGTGAATGGATACACAAACTGTCCTACAACCAGATGATGGAGTATTATCCAGTCCTGAAAGAAATGAGCTATTAACCCACAAAAAGACATGGAGGAACCTTAAATGCATGTTACTAGGAGAGAAGCTAGTCTGAAAAGGCTAAATATTGTGTGATTCCAACTATATGACATTCTGGAAAAGACAAAACTATGGAGAGAGCAAAAAGATCAGGGGTTGCCCGTTGATGGGGGAGGAAGGGGTGACTAGGTAGATACATGGAGTTTTTAGGGCAGTACAACTATTATAATAGTGAATATGTCATGATACATGTGTTCAAATCCATGAAACGTTTAACACCAAGAGTGACAATATGGATTTTAGTGACTAACACATATGTCATGTTGGCCCAGGGGATATTGATAATGGGGATGTATGTGGAGTAAATGGGGTAAATGGGAGCTTTGTACTTTCCCCTCAACTTTGCTACGAGACTAAAACTGCTCCAAAAAATAAAGCTCATTTAAAAAAAATCAACCATCTTGTTTTTCCCTTCTAGAAATGTTGGTGATTCATAAGTACAAGTCTCATTTTGGAAACTTTCTCTCAAGCAGATTTCTGCTATCTTATCTTTCCCCCCTTGAGGATAAAACCCAAGTTTGATATTCAGACCATTAGATAAATAATATTTTTGGATACAAATTTGAGACTAAGAAGTCATTGAGCCAGCATTTCTTCTAAAATGTTAGTTCAGGACAACTGAGAATGCAGCCCACTTGGGAGTGTTTGTTGGATGGGAGAAGGTAATTTCACGGCCATCTCTTAAGGAGATCCCACAGAGGGAGGGAAATGCTTGGCCATGGGGATTACAAAGAAGGCCGTGTTCTCCACCAGGGCTTCATTCCCCAGGCTGCGGAGCAGAGTCCTACAGCTGTCCTACAGCTTATTCGATGGTGACAAAACTTGAGTGTTTGGTATCCAAAAATGATGTCATACCCACCTAACCTTCAGTAAATCATGGGTTTGGTTGCATTGGTTGAATGTCAAGACTAAGAGGAAAATTGGAGGATAAAGTTGGTTCCTTTTGATCACACCCTGGTACACACAGACAGAAATCAAATAGAAAAACTAGCTGTCGTCAAGTAGTGAAAATATTGGCACAAGCAATAGACAGTGAGGCATCACAAGGAAATTCTGCAAGGCTGAGTTAGCTGCAGTCAGCCACCAAGTTTTCTGAATGACCACTGAGCACCTCCTTTCTCTGCTCTCTGCTAAGTATTCCCATCCTCAGTGAGGTAGACTAAGGGCTAAAGAATCTTTGAGACCATCTGGGTGCTTGAGGATAGCCTGACCTCTCATGGCCTGAGTGGCCTCAAATGGCCTCTGCACTGTCAGGGACTGATGTGCTTGGCCAACTCAAGGCCGCCCTAACCTGACAATTCTGGCGAACACACACACACACACACACACACACACACACACAAAATAGACTTCCTCATCTTGTTCTTTAATCCTTAAAAGCTTTAAACTTTTCAGAGGTGTTTCAGAGATAGAATCTTCACAATATAGGTAGAGTTAGAAAATGATTTAACATTAAGTCACTTAATAGTTTGTTCATAGTAAGTAATAAGTGGATAATATTGTTCATTTACTTATAAGCCTTATCAGTACCAGCCACAGTGCTGGGGAGGGGAGGGACAAATCAGAGATGATCCTACACCCAGACACTCCCAGGGACCTGATGGGATAACTTTCTAAGAACAATAACGTGAGGAGGCAGACAGCATTTCATGCCCAAGAACAGTGCCAATGACAAGCAGCAGGGGCCTGGAGGGAGGAGTGGGGGATTCCTTCGAGCTGAGGCAGTAGAGGAAGTAATATCAGTGCTATGAGCAGTCCATTGAGGAGGCAGGGTTGGGTCTGCAGACAGGCAGATGGGAGGACAGAGCATCCCAGGGGCCACTTGAACACCAGTTCCGGTGGAAGAGACACGCCTGTTTTGTGAGTGTGAGGGAAGGGGGCCTGGGGAGCATCTGAGGGAGAGGAGGCCGTCAGGACAGCCTCAGCAAGGTCAGGCCTAGAGCAGGGGCTGCCGGGAGCGGAGATGCCAACACTTCTTGCTTCCTGGAGACCTGAGGGGCAGAGAAAGGAGAGGGAAGTGGTGAAGAGGTAGACTCTGGTGGGAGGGTTTCCTAAAACTGTTTCTTTTTATTTCTGTCAGGAGAGTTTTGGCCCTGTGTGGAGGCCAAGGGAGAGAAGCAAGGGCAGAAGGAGGGGGAAGCCCTGAGTGGAGAGCCGGGGGAGGGGGTGGGTGGCGGGAAGAGCCCTGGAAGACGCTGACAGGAGTGTCCAGAGCAGCTTTATTGGTCATAGCTCCAAAGGGGGAGCCCAGCTGTCCAGCCATGGGGAGTGCTTCCACACACTGTGGCAGATGTGTTCTCACAACAGAATGCTACCCAGCAGGGCAAAAGTGGGAAACTTGTATCTTAGGAACAACATGGATGAGTCACAGACACAGCGCTGAGGGAAACTGAACCAGTGCAGAATCCAAAGAGCTCCTAGAGTAGGACAGCATTTATGGGAAGTTCAACATTAGGCATAGCTCATCTGGGGTGAAAGCGATTGGAAGAATGGTTCCCGGTGAGGAGGGTACTGGCTGGCAAGGACCACGAAGCAGCCCACTGGGGGGCCTGAAAATGTTCCACATCCTGACTGGGGAGGGGGAGAGTGATAGCACAGGTGTATACCTATGTAAAAACTTATTGCACTTTACATGTAAGAACTATGCATTTTATGTAATTTATTCCTTGAGAGAGACAGAGAGAGAGAGAGAGAGAGGAGAAATTGGACAGAGCAAAGAGGTAGATGAGAAGAAGTCGGGAGCGGAGCAGGGGAAGGTGTCAGGAGGTGGGGACTTTAAGGTAGAGTGAAGACAAACCGCAGTATTGCTCTGACTCCTCCCCCGTCCAGGCATGAGCAGATGAAAGCTTCCCCTGGAATGTCAGGCATGATGCGGATGGGAAGACAGGGATGGATTCTGCCAAGGAACAACCTACAGGAGTTGGTAACGGAGTGTGGAGCAGAGGGGCCATCCACGTATGAAGGGGTAAGCTAAGATGCTTCTGATGCCCAGAACCTAGATGCATACCCGAGACACTGCTGTGTCCAGGAGACAGTCATTGACTCACCCACCAGGGGCTCATCCCATTTCTAGAACGTCTAATTCATGGTGCTCAGTCTTGCGGCAGTATTATTTAGCTGCTGGTTCTAGTTGACTCACCAAGACCATCTGGAGTATAAGCAAATAGCAGAAATGTTGGGGAATATTTCAGTTCCCGTTGGCTCTCCATCTTATCCTTGGTAAGACTGAATGAAGCAGGATTTGGGGTTTACAGTCTGGCCAATGCAGTCACTCATGATGGAGCTGATGATATTGTGAATTACGGGTGCCGATCCCAGGAGTTCGCAAAGTCCACACAATGAAGGCTTGTACCTCCCCATACTGGTTGCAGCGGCCCAGGGCAGAAAGCAAAGGGAGGGAGATGCAGGAAGCCCACCATGAGCATCAAGCTTCACCTCTCCTAGGCAGCATCAGAAGAGCTAGGGGAGCACAATGTATGTGGCCGTGCTCTACCACTGGCCTCATGTCCTTCCTGAGGCACTCTGAGCCCCAGTGGGATGGAGTTCTTTTCCTAGGCAATAGATAATGAGCTGCAGAAGTCTTGACCACCCAGGCAAGTTCAGGAAATGGGCTCTCAGGAAGGCTGGGAGGCTGGAGGCAGAGACGTTGCCCAGGGTCTACTGGACACTGATTCTGTCTTGTCCCTGCAGATGAGGATATGGTCCCACTGCCGCTGAGTACAGGCCAGATCCTGGAGAGCCTGATGCTTGTAAGCAGTTCCATAAATGCAAGTACACAGATTGTTAGCGTAAGTTCTTCCTGGGGTGGGATGAGCCTGAGGCTCAAAGGGCAGTGGTGAATGAGGTCTGGGATGCTTTCTCAGCTCTGGCAGAGTCCCATCTGCAGAGTGCAGCCGGCAGCTGTGCATTGTAATGGAACCCAGGAGTAAAGGAGGAACCCTATCAAGATACATTGCATCTGCTTCTGCTCGGTGCGACCACTTCCCTTCCCTTATGCTCTGTACCTTGGCTAAATAACCAGAGTGGTAGCATGAACATGGCCAGGCAACCTGTGGATGAGAGCCCTTCACTGAGACCTAACTCACTGAGCCAGTGCCTTAAGGCACTGTGACTGCATTATGGTCTAGGGGGAAGGGTAAGGCATGAGGGGATTGGGGTGCTGGGGGGTACTCAGGGAACACAGAAAAGATGAGATGCTGGCCTTCAGAACACGTATAGCCTAAAATACAGACAGCTTAAGGTGGGCCCAAAAGACACAAAGGCCTGACACAATGTTCAGGCCCAGGGAAGGAGACAGCTCAAGGCCTAGTGGGTGATACAGAAAACAGGTACTGAGAACTGAGGGGCAGGGAGAGAAGGGGACAGGAAAAGGGAGGGGAGAGAGTGGCCAGCAGGGGTTCTAGCTGCTGAGGAGTCTGAGAAGGAAGGCATCATGATGAGAGCTTAATCTGGGCCTCAGGGGCACAGCTTAAATTTAGGATGAGCAGAGAGAAGGGAGAACATTCCAGAAGAAAGAACTGGTAGGCCAAAGGCATGGAGGTGGGGACGTGGACACAAATGTTCAGGCCCAGAGAAGGAGCAGAGTTTTCATGTGCTGGGTGGCAGCCATGCCTGCGTGAGTCTACTTGCCACATATGTGAAGCTGTGAGCTAAGTAGAAGGTGGGAAGATTAAGAAAATGTTCTTAAAGGAGTAGTAAACTATAACAGATTTGCTAACTTAGTACTGCACGGGTAGTGAACATAGCAAAAAGAAAGACAAGGCAGCCTGCTGCCATGCTCTCATAGTTACTGTATGACAGAATAACCGAGATCCTCCCCTTGAGCATCTTCAAGGCCTCCCAGCAGCCTGGCCATCTGAGGCAGCCATCCTGGAGCTTGGCCTACAGACAGGCGTGTCTGGTTCAGATCCTGGCTCTGCCACTTTCCAGCCATGGGACGCTTGGCAAATTACTTGCCCTCCCTGGGCCTTAGTTTTCTCATCCATAAATAAGAATCCCATAATAGTATGAACCTCAGAAGGTTGTTGTAAGGTGTAATGAACCTGGAAAGAACCAAGTTCAGAGTCTGGCACATGGTGGGCACTCAGCAAATGTTAGTTCCTTTTCCTATTATTATAGTTCTTTTTCCTATTAGAGGAGCTGATAGGGTTCTCTGCACTTGCCACATGAGTGCTAAGACTTGCGTGACTCACAAGGACCCCATGGCAGAGAGCTCTGGTTTCCCGCCCAATAGTTCTTCTCTCCCTCCTCCTTACTGACTACCTTTCATTTTATTCAGTGTAGCAGAGTGCCCAGATTAAACACACACACATGTGCACACACACCTGCTTTTCCTACCTTCCCTTGAAGCTACGAGTTACCAGGTTCCGGCCAATGAGATGTCAGCATTGAGTGTTCCCTCTATGAAGCTCTCTAAGGGAGCTGACTCAACAAGCTCACACCACTCTGTCTTTCATATGCTTCCTCCTTCTTCCTGCCTGAGATACAGATGTGATGGCTGAAGCTTCAGCAGCCTGGTTGAACCATGCGTTGGTCTTAAGTATGGAAGCTTTGGATTAAAGCTGGATGGAGAGACAAGAACAGAAGAACAGGTGGTGCTTGGGGCCCAGAAGATGATGGAACAGCACAATAGTCTTAAACTACTTCTTGGCTTTTCATTACATGATAAACATAAACCCCTATGCTGTTTAAGTCAGTGTGTCTATGATACTCACCACTGATTGCAAATTGGAAATGGTGCATTTCCCTTGGACCAAAAAATGTGATTGGGCTAGAGCCAGCTGGACTGATGCCAGAATTCTTGGGTAGGTGACTGGTTCCTTCCATGCCCTGGCTTCTTCCTTTTTCTCTCTCTCATGCTAGTTCCTGCAGTGGGCTGAATAATGGGCTCAAAAAAAAAAAAAAATGTCCATGCCCTCCTCTCTAGAACCTGAGAAGGTCACCTTATTTGGAAAGAGAGGTGTAATTAAGTTAAGGATCTTGAGAGAAAATCATCCTAGATTCTGTGGGTGAGTCCTAAATCCAGTGCCAGGTGTCCCTCCGAGAGACACACAGAGAAGACAGAGAGGAAGAGGTGATGAGACACAGCGATGCAGCCATGAGTCAAGCTAAGCCCACAGCCACCAGAAGCTGGAGGAGGCAAAGACCAGATTGCTCCCTAGAGCCATCAGAGGGAGTGTGGCCCAGCTGCCACCTTGACTTTGGGCTTCAAGACGGTGAGAGAAGACATCTCTGCTGTTGTGAGCCTCCCAGCTTGTGGTGAATTGTCACAGAAGCCACAGGAAACTCACACAGACCCACCGGCACATGGCATCCCAGGCTTGCTTGCACGGTGCGGGGTTGGGGCCATGAATCCTTTGCAACCCCTCAATTCTCCTTGACCCAAATATTACGTTGTCAACAGACACTTGCAGGCCAGGCTGTTTGCCCTTCTTAAGGGAGAAAGAAGAAGGCTTACCCCATTGACATTCCCTGCATATTCCCCTTTGCAGACTCCATAAACAGCTGTATTCTAGTGGCAGCTGCAATCCGACCATGCACAGAAGACTAAAGTCACTTAGAGCCATCTGGAGGACATAGCCAGACCCTCTTTGCTCTGAAATGTCTCTAAGTTTAGAAATCTAAACACATATTCTAGCTTGTCAAACTTCCTGAAGTACTGGGATGTATTATATGGTTGCAAAACGCAGCTAGATGACTATACTGCCTGAGTTTACCTCCACCCCCACACCGGGCCCATGTTGGGAGAGGAAGGAAGCAGGCTGGAGAAGACTGGGGCTGAAGGATGGGAAACAGAAGGGCAGAGAAACACGGGGAAGTGCGCCTAAGACTCAAGAACCTTCCAAGGGGCTCTGGAAAGAAAAGCGGTTGCTCCAGCTTTCTCAGAACTGGAAAACAACGTACGGTAGTGGTTGCATGTTGCTGTCAGTCATGAATCTGAGTCCAGGTTCTTTCCCTAGCCAGCTGTGTATCCTGGACCAATTCAATCTGTTCAAGATTTGCTTTACTTATCCACAAAAGTGGGAGGTAACTATGCCTACCTCTTCGAGTTTCTGGGGGGATTAAGTAGAATAAATGCATGAAAAGTTGTTTTTGAAGTATCTGATGCATGGGAAGTGCATGGTATTCATAGAAACAAGACCTAAATTTCTACAGAATCCTTGACTATATAGGCACAAGGCTTTTCCAGTCTTAGAAACCTATCAGTAGGAGCGCCTGAGTGGCTCAGTCAGTTAAGTGTCTGCCTTCAGCTCAGGTCATGATCCCAGGGTCCTGGGATCGAGCCGCACATCAGGCTTCCTGCTCAGCTGGGAGCCTGCTTCTACCTTTCCCTCTGCCCCTCTTGGCTGCTCATGCTCAATCTCTCTCTCTCAAGTGAGTAAATAAAAATTCTTAAAAAAAAAACAAACCCCCAAACTATCAACAATACATCTGTTTCCTGTGGACAAGTTGTTCAATCCCAAACTTTCAAGGACTTTTGTTTGTATCTTTTTTGTTTGTTTGTTTGCTTTTAAACAGAGCTGGCCCAAGACTTACACCACAAAATTCCTCCTTTCCCTTCCTCTTACCTACAGTTCCACTGTAAGGGCTTTACTCCAGAATCCAGAGGGGTCAGAAAACTACCTGTTGAGAGCCAGAGAGTAAATTTCATAGGCTTTGTAGATGACATGTGGTCTCTGTCATGTATCCATCTTCTTTAAAATTTTTAACTTGAGAGGACTCTGTAGGCTGGATTTGGCCCAGGGCCAGGGTTTGCTGCCAGATGAAGGCATAAAGAAACCTGGAGTTCGTCTGATTAGATTGCCGATCTGCATAAATGGGGCTTTGGGAGGTATCTAACAGGGAAAGGGGCTCTTTGCCCTCTCTCTCTCTCTCTCTTTCTGTCGGAACAGGAGGAGAGGACAGTGGTGGCCATAGAGGGAAGGGACCCATCACAGAGACTAGCTGGCTGATGGACCTAATGTAGATCACACTGCCTGATTCTGCAGAGGGCCAGCTCGTTTCTGACTATTCAGCCATCACTATTCAGTTCATCATTCAGTGACGAACAGGTGAGAACCAGACTAACATCTGTGCTTCAGTATGGCTTTCATCCCACTACTCAGAAATGCTGTCATTTTTCAGAAGTCCAACCCAGGAAGACACTCAGAAGTTAAAATGCTTAAAGCCCAATTTCATTCATAATTCACTCCTGCTGATATGTTCTCCTCATCTCATAAGTTTTCATTCCAAGCAGCAGAAGATGGGCCTATAGTTTGGACTCTGACAGCAACAAAGAAACTGTCTGGAAGATAAAATGAGCTCATAAACATGAACCCCAGGGACAGCAGGCTTTCATCTGCATTTGGTAGAAAACGGGCTGGTGAAGGCACAGGCCACTGAGCCAGGTTCGAACGGATACAGGTTCACAGAACAGGAAAGAAGAATGCTAGACATTGATGAAACTGAGCCTGGAAGGAGTGTAAGCTCTTCTCTGATCAAAAGAGAAATGGTGCTAGGTCAAATTTTCTTTATCCAAAATTTCAAAAAGAAAAAAAATTATAAACACGGTCCACAGAATTTGGAATGATAATTCTTAATGGTTTCCACTCGGGTGTATATTTCAAGGGGGTCTTTTTTTCCCAATCAGAGTTCCCTCATTCCCTGAGTTTCTTTATTCCCAATGTATTTGTCCCGTTTCTCCAGAGCAACACAGCCAAGAGAATATGGTGTGTGTGTGTGTGTGTGTGTGTGTGACACAGAGAGAGAGAGAGAGAGATTTATTTTAAGGAACTGGCTCACACAATTGTGGGGGTTGGCAAATTCGAAATCTGTAAGGTAGCACACGGGCTAGAAACCCAGGGAAGAGTTCAATTTGTAGTTCAAGTCCACAGACAGTCTGCAGGCAGAATTCCCCCTTCCTTGGGAAACTTCAGTCCTTATTACGACCTTTAGCCATCGGGACGAGGCCCACAAGCACGATGGAGGGTGATCTGCTTTACTTTACTTTTCACTGATTTAAATGTTAATCTCTTCTAAAAATACCTTCACAGCAACATATAGGCTGGCGTTTGACCAAAGAGCTGGGCACAGTAGCCTAGCCACGTTGACACGTAAAATTAACCATCGCCTCTGTCATCCTACGTTTCTCTTTGGACTCCCCAAATTAGCCACAGGTACGGGGTAATCTGGGACCATGTCATCTGTTGTTATCTGGGCTGAGAAAAGGGACAAGAATAGATATTATCCCCAAATGGCAGATTCTACCCATTGGATGCCTTTGACTGTAAGCGATGCAAAATTGGACAAATAATAGCTCTGAAGAGTTTATTTTTCTGTCATATCCAGAAATCCAGCGATGCCATAAGGGACCCATATTCTTTCTATCCTTTGCTTTGCTGCCTTAAATGTGTTGGATTCTTTCCCCCTCATGCTCATTGTTTCATGTTAGCTCAGATAGCACACAAGCATTCAAGGTACAGGAAAAGTGGGGCAGTAGGGAGGAGGGGTGGTATGGGCTGTGGCTTTCCCCTTTGTTAGAAAAGCAGAACTCTTCCAGAAACCTCCTTAGCAGCCTTCCACTTGTTTCAATAGACAGACCCCTTGAGCGGCAAGAGAGGCTGGAAAAGCAAGTCCTTCCTAGGGCTGGAAACACTGCCATTCCAAACAGAACTAAGGTTCTGTTAGCAAGAAAAAAAGAGAAGACATAACAATCTCCAGTGATTTTTATCTGGATTTGAGAACTGTTTCTTTTTTTTTTTTAAGATTTTATTTATTTGACACAGAGAGAGATCACAAGTAGGCAGAGAGATAGGCAGAGAGAGGGGTTGGGGAAGCAGGCTCCCCGCTGAGCAGAGAACCCGATGCGGGACTCGATCCCAGGACCCTGAGATCATGACCTGAGCCGAAGGCAGAGGCTTAACCCTCTGAGCCACCCAGGCGTCCTGAGAAGTGTTTCTTTAGTTATGCATTTAGTCATTCATTCAATAAACACATCTTCTTTATGGTAGATTTGAGACGCCCTGTTGAATACACCAGTGTCCTTGCTTTTAAGAAAAGTCTGTGCTGGTTTCCAGAAATAAACCACTTTTTATGAGAGAGATGTGTGGGAGAGGGATACCTAATTCACTACTCAGGAAGAAGTAGGTGGAAGCATTGGGACAACTTCAAAGAGAAGGCGATGGTAGGGCAAAGGCTTGAAGGATGATGAAGAGCTGGCCTTGGGGATGAGCAGGCAGAAGGACAGCAGAAGCCAAGGCCTGCGGCGGGCGAGCAGGTGCTGTGAATCAGTCTGTCTTCCCCAGAAAACAGACATGTCTTTGGGTTTATACAATGGAATGGGGGGGGCGCCCTATGACGGGAGAGATGCCGAGAGTCAAACATGGGCTGATGAGGCAATGCAGAAAGTGCCATCAAGAGAAAGCCACTGTCACCACTGCTAGAGGGGTAAAGAAGGATTGGAACCCTGAGAGCTAGAACTGCAGAAGACACACCCTTAACTGCTGTAGAAGCCACCAAGGCAGCGAGGAGGGAAATACCCTGCCTTCTCCCTTCTTCCTAGCCTCCATGATTCCACCAGTGCCTCTCAGTGACCCAACCCAACAAGCTGGGCCTCTGAAACAATGCCGCAGCCTGCAAGGGTCACTCAGGGTGGGTAAAAACAGAGCAAGGAAGGAATGAGGCTGGATTCCGGACCAGCAATGCCTCTTCGGGTAACTATGAGTATCATTCATGTGCAGTAATGACCGCCAACATTTATAAGCATTTGTGAGATGCTGGACAGTATGCTAATGTTCTGTATGCATCACCCTGTTGAAGTAGATCAGGGATGGGAATAGGAACGGCAGGACATGGTACTGCAAGATGGAATTTAAAGCAAGGCTTACATCACAAAGAGTATTTATGCCATACCCAGAGTTTTCGACTTACTTCTTTTTTTTGGTTGTTTTCTTTTCTTTTTTTATTTTTTTTTTCAACTTACTTCGGAAAGCACTGGGGAAACAATGAGAGACTGGAAGCAGAGAAATTATATAACTTGACTCGTATTTCTCAAAGATCATTCTATGACTCTGTCTGAAGTTCTGAGCATTGCTAATTCAGCAACGTAAATAATGGGGATATGACTCAGGCTGCTTGGGCGTGTGACCAGCTTCTTGTCCCGCCTTCTCTGTGCCTCTGCTTGGAGCCGACAGCATCACTTCTGAACACGTGTGTCATCTGTTGACATACTAGGATTTTCGTTTACTTTGGCTCAGCAACACTGGAGCAGTAAAACCTTTTTAAAGCAAAATATTTATTGCTAATGTATACAATAGTTACGATAGTTAATGTATTAACATATTACTTACCTCATTAACACACTTCCAGAGGAATCTAGATCCTAGCAATGGTTTAGAGATAGTTTTGCTCTACTTCCTAGTCCCTTAGAGAATACGTGGTCCTTCGGATTTGGTTTTCAACTTCTAAATAAATCAGTGTCCTCTGTCATTGGGTGTGGAGGTGGCAGTTAGAGACAGAACTTCAGAGGAACTTGAAGTGTTGACAAAATGTTACCACAGAGCTAAGCCTTATGGCCTCAGGAGATACATTCAGAGCTTCTCTCTTCCAACAACCTCTTTCACAGATGAGAAAATCGAGCCCACACAAACGAAGGAACTAGCCCAAGGATGTGAAAGTCGTTAGTGGAGGTAGGGCTACAACCCAGACTTCCAGACCAATAATCCTTTCACACCCGACTTCATCGTTAAGGGGTGTAGGATTGTAGCTAATAAGAAGATGCTGTGGTCTTTTTTTTTTTTTTTTTTTTTTTTTTTGATTACTGAGAAAAGTGCTCAGGTAACAAAAATGTCATTTCACACAGACATAAGCAGAAAAGGGGGTTTGTTGGTTCAGGAAACAATTTAGGGGGGATTCCAACTTCAGGCATGGGTCCATCTAGGGGCTCACTGCAGTAGTCAGGACTCAGTCCCCTTCTGTTTCTTGGGTCTGCTTTCCTTTGAGCAGGCAAGGTTTCATTCAGACAGGCTTCTCCCGTGATAGGACAAGGTGGAGACCAAGGTTCAGGCTCCCGTCTGCTCAGCATCCCGAGTAGAAAGAATGCAGCTCTTTCTCATTAATATCAAAGCAGTCTAGGCATTGAATTTTGCTGGTCAGCTTGAGTTGTGTGCTTGTCCTTGAACCAAACATCACAACTGAAGGTAATGGGACATTCTGGTTGGCTAGGTCTGACTCCCATGCCTACATAGCGTCAGGGAATGGGCTCAGCTCCCCCACTGTCCAATTATATATTTGGAGAGTGAAAGCAGTGAGATTTCTCAAAGGAAAAACAAAGTTCCATCAACCCAAGAAGAGAGAACGGGTGCTGCTGGGTAGGCACAAAACTGAGCTGTACTCTATAGACACTGGGACTAGGTCAAACAACAGAGTGGATTTCTAGATAATATGGGTTAGATTTTCCTGCCGACCTGTTGGATATTACCCCTTACTGTAAAATGAATTTCTCATGTGCAAAGTACATGTGACTACCATGAAATTCAGAGAAGCCAATTACTTCACCAGTTTTGAGTCTGTGGTTTTATAAAGGTTTTGAAGAATATTTAAGGTCACTCTGAGTAGAGGACCATGCCACCCCACCGTGTCCCAGAGACTGATAAATTTTCTCTCTGAGCCATTCTCTGGGAAATACCCTCTTAACAAAGAGGATCTCTTCTTGGCTCTGCTTTAGAGGCAACCGTTCCAACTAGTTGAACAAACTGAGTATTTAACAGGTAAGGTGCTCAGGGGTGAGGAAGGAGCTTGAGGTAAGATGAATGTATCTGCTCAGAACTCCTCGCAAAGAAACAGGGTTCCAAATGAACCTGAGCACTCAAACAAAGAAGCAGTGTGCCTTTGGGTATCATTGTGTATTTGGGGCTTCAATGGACTTTTCATGCTCTATGATAAATGAACAAAACCAAGCCAACTCCAGTAAACAAAAATATATAAGATTTTATTCCACTATGATATAAATCTTATCAATCTATTCACTGCCTCTGTTCTTTTTGATAAAAATTGCATAAAGCATAGCCTTGGGGTTTGATGAACCTTGTCTAAAAGGCATCATCTTTCCTCAGAGAGCAGAGATCAATGGAGATCTTTGTAGGCCTGATCCCGAGGCAGAAATCTTTTTTCTTCTTTTTAAATCTGAACAAAACTTTCTTTGGGTATATGGAAAACACTATTAAAAAGTTAAAGTGCAAATGACAAACTTTGAAGAAATATATAACTTGTATTAAAATGTGATAAAGAATATTTTTTACAGGGGCGCCTGGGTGGCTCAGTGGGTTGAAGCCTCTGCCTCCGGCTCAGGTCATGATTTCAGGATCCTGGGATCGAGCCCTGCATGGGGCTCTCTGCTCATCAGGGAGCCTGCTTCCTCCTCTCTCTCTCTCTGCCTGCCTCTCTGCCTACTTGTGATGTCTGTGTGTCAAATAAATAAAATCTTTTAAAAAAAGAATGTCTTTTACATATAAAAGGTTCTTATGAAGAACAAGATGAATATCACAATAGAAAAATGGGCTAAGGGGATGAATAGCAAGTTAGTAAAAGAAAAACAAATGGAAAATACCTAAATGAAAATTAATTCATCTTACTATTAATGAAAGAAACTAAACAGCTGGACACAGTTGCCCTGGTCCTAGAGGTTAGTGTCTCTCTGAACCTGAGATCCGCCAAGCCCAGAAGCTCATAGGAGGCAACGGAGGGTGGATGCCTTCAATAAACCATCATTTCAAGTCTCCTGAAAACATAAAACAAGAGTACCATCTTTTTTACATTACCAGATTAGCTGAAGATTGACACTACCCAGAGGTAGCCACAGGTGTAATGAATAGGCAAGAAGATTGATAAAACTTGGCACAGGGTAGGTGTTGGGAAGGTTGCAATTTGGCAACAACCATTCTAAGAAGCCACAGAACAGACACAGCATTGACTCAACATATCTAGGAATTTATCCTAAGGAAATAAATCAGGAATTTGCACAAAGATTTAGCTGCAGGTCACTTATAATTATAAAATACTGGAAACAACCAAGCTGTGGAATCCTGGGGAATTCAGTAAACGTATGAGGACAAGTCATTGTAGGTACTGCTAAGTGGGAGGAGCGCGCAAATTATAAAAAGGGAGTTAGTGTAATCTTTCCCTTGGTTTCATCAAGGTTCTGAAGAATATTTGAGAAAATGTTAACAGCAGTTTTCTTTTTTGCCCATCTGTACTTTCAGTCTTAAATGAACACAAATGAAAATTCCAATTTCAAATTATATTATATTACATTTCAAATTATTATTTCTTTCTCTAAACTGCTTGTTTAATAGGGACCATTCCTTAGGCACCCTCCTGGCTGCTGGGAGAGGCACAGAAACTTCTGCTTCCTTCCTGGGGTGGCCCTACAAATCCCTTAGGAAGATAGCACAAAACACCTATTTATTCTGCCCAGAGAGGCTTCTGATTTGGGTGTTCATGGTGGGATATGCATGCCTGGCTCCCCCTGGATTTGAGGGAGCTCCTAGATCAGCAATAAACAAGTCTGGCCAACACAGAAGGCTTTTGAACTTTATGGCTAGACAAGCAAGTCCAAGGCTTAGCTAAGACTTGTTCACCATGCCAATGTGAAGAAGGAGAGGGGCCTTTTCACATATACTTGGGTGAGTTTTTCTTTTATTTTGGAAATATAATGTCTCTTGAATTCCCCACTGCCTTTGCACGCAGATATTTATCAGCTTTTCCCAAAGAAGAAAAATGGAAGGAGAGCCAAAGGGAATTCAGTTGGTTCAACTTGTCTCCAGATCCTATCTTGTGTATATTTTAAGTCTGCTGCTTCCTATCTCCTTCTGGATTCTAAAACCCCTTGATAAGATTCCCCTTTGGTATCTCTGTGCTTTTCAGGGAAAGAGGCTCAGAGCTGGTCAGACCCTTTCATCTCTGGCTGAGAAAGCTCTGTGTTTATTTAGATTCAGCCATATTGAATCCATTTCAACAATTACATATTACTACCTCCTGACCCCGAACAATGGATGCTCCCTTTCCCCCTCCTCTGAGGCCCACTCCTGGACTTCCAAGGAATGTAAGAGAAGAGAATCAGAGCTCTGGGATGGAATGGTAGGAAAAAGAATTTCTAAGGTCCAGGAGTGTAATAAATTGGCGTGCAGTATTTTCAAATATTGCTGCTCTTCCCACCTCATCTCATCTCATTCGATTTCATTTCGTTTTGTTTCATTTTTCAATGTAGACCCTTTATTGTTCTGATCCCGTCTCATCTGGATGGAATTGCAGTGTTATCCTCTCCCACCTGATGGATAATTTCCTGCATGCACTTTGCAGAACAATCTGGTGAACACTCCTTCCTCCTGCTGAGCCAAAATGTTTCATAATTCTTCAGTCTTTCCCAAGAGGATCTAGCTCAGAAGCTGCAATGACTCAGAGAGGATGAATGTTTCCTCTGGTCTTATCTTTCTTTCTTTCTTTTTTTTTTTTTTTTTTGGTTTCTTATTACATGTCTTGAGTTCTACCTGGGACTGTTAGGTCTTGGGGGTTGAGTCCTGCTTCAGAATTCGGGGGATGACATCTTCATGGCCATCCACCTCACTGGTGACTTTTTCAGTGACTCCAAAAAGACCAGGGGGAGGCAATGTACTTTCTTTCCCATCTGTTTATAATAAGACCTCAGAGAACCCCATTGGGCTGGATAAGCCTAGTTCATGGAGTGCTTAGAAATCCCCCAAGGATAACCCATTCTCCCCCAAAGTCTTTTCATAGTTAGCAGACCTGTAGCTAGGAAGCACATACTCTACATAATGGGGTAACCTGTTCATCTCCCGGCTCTAAAAGCCAGTTTGTAATGGAGTTGTCCCAACTCCAGCTCCTAAGTTCCCATATGTATTAAAATCTTTGCTTCTAATGATAAGTAAATAACATTTTTCTTTACCTTGGGAAAAAAAAATGGACACAATTTAGAAGTTAAGGAGGAGATATCCAAACTCCATAGGGAATCTCTGGGGGTGATCTCTGGCAGTATTTTTCTTGATTGTGGTGATGGTTTCACAGATATGTGTGTGTGTGTGTGTGTGTGTGTGTACATATATATGTACACACACATCAAAGCTGACACTTTATTTTTTTAATTTTTATTTTTAGAGAAAGAGAGAAAGGGAGAGAGAAAGGGTGAGTTCAGGGGGTAGAGGGACAGAGGGAGAGAATTTTTTTTTTTTTTTGAGAGAGAGACTTTTAAGCAGGCTCCCTGCTCGTCACAGAGCCCGACATGGGGCTCGATCTTACGACCCTGAGATCATGACCTGAGCTGAAATCAAGGGTCAGATGTTTCACCAACTGAGTCACCCAGCACCCCATCAAAGCTGACACTTCACATGTGTATAGTTCATTGTGTCAGTTATGCATCCAACATTCCCCATTTCCGAGGCCAAGTCTGCTACATTGCCTTGTACGGTTACTGGCAAAGAGGTGTCTGTTAAGAGCAAACTCCACGAGGAAATAAGGTGGGCACAGGCAAAACCCTTCAAAGTGGCCCAGTGCCTCACTTCATCCAACTATCTTCCTTGCTTTCAGAATCTAAGAGGAAAAAAAACCAAGTTTCTAATTCTGGAAAGAGTTTGAAGGATAAGATGCCATCAGAAGGAAGAAAAAGTGGTAAAGTTCTACCAGAAATTATGTAGGACAAAGCTGGATACAGGAGACAGCTGTGAATCTTCTCTTAAACAACCTTTAACATTTCTAGCTGTAGCTCAGGTGATCTTAATTGTTATCATATGGCTAACTTCTCGCCCTTCTCGTGGACTGTGATTTCGGCAGTATTTATCGGTCATTTTTAAGGCTAACGTTTCAAACAAGGCCCTGTGGCTCGGAACAGGAAGCATGAGGCAGGAAAAGAGAAGAATCAACTGTCATCTAAATGGTGAGAAATTGCCTTTTCTCTTTCACTGTCAAAAGTACATTGATTTTTTTTTTTACTTTATTTAAGCTTTATTTAAACATATGATGTAACCCCACCACCCTCACCCAACCCCTCTTCCCCCCCCCCCTCAGTTTGTTTTATGACATTAAGAGTCTCTTTTGGTTTGTCTCCCTCCCGATCCCATCTTCTTTCATTTTTACTTTTCCTACCACC
>ML104102.1:150133-195818 GCA_003697995.1 Taxidea taxus jeffersonii
TTATTTGTTCTTTGGGTGTTGAGTTTGCTAAGCTCTTTGTAGATTTTAGATACTAGCCCTTTATCTGATATGTCATTTGCAAATATCTTTTCCCACTCTGTCAGTTGTCTTTTGGTTTTGTTGACTGTTTCCTTTGCTGTGCAAAAGCTTTTGATCTTGATCAAGTCCCAATAGTTCATTTTATCCCTTGCTTCCCTTGCCTTTGGCGTTGTTCCTAGGAAGAAGTTGCTGCGGCTGAGGTCGAAGAGGTTGCTGCCTGTGTTCTCCTCAAGGATTTTGATGGATTCCTTTCTCACATTGAGGCCCTTCATCCATTTTGAGTCTATTTTCGTGTGTGGTGTAAGGAAATGGTCCAATTTCATTTTTCTGCATGTGGCTGTCCAATTTTCCCAACACCATTTGTTGAAGAGGCTGTCTTTTTTCCATTGGATATTCTTTCCTGCTTTGTCAAAGATTAGTTGACCATAGAGTTGAGGGCTCTCTATTCTCTTCCATTGATCTATGTGTCTGTTTTTGTGCCAGTACCATACTGTCTTAATGATGACAGCTTTGTAGTAGAGCTTGAAGTCGGGAATTGTGATGCCACCAACTTTGGTTTTCTTTTTCAATATTCCTTTGGCTATTCGAGGTCTTTTCTGGTTCCATATAAATTTTAGGATTATTTGTTCCATTTCTTTGAAAAAATTGGATGGAATTTTGATAGGCATTGCATTAAATGTGTAGATAGCTTTAGGTAGCATAGACATTTTCACGATATTAATTCTTCCAATCCATGAGCATGGAACATTTTTCCATGTCTTTGTGTCTTCCTCAATTTCTTTCATGAGTACTTTATAGTTCTCTGAGTATAGATTCTTTGCCTCTTTCGTTAGGTTTATTCCTAGGTATCTTATGGTTTTGGGTGTAATTGTAAATGGGATTGACTCCTTAATTTCTCTTCTGTCTTGTTGTTGGTGTAAAGAAATGCAACTGATTTCTGTGCATTGATTTTATATCCTGACACTTTACTGAATTCCTGTACAAGCTCTAGCAGTTTTGGAGTGGAGCCTTTTGGGTTTTCCACATATAGTATCATATCATCTGCAAAGAGCGATAGTTTGACTTCTTCTTTGCCGATTTGGATGCCTTTAATTTCTTTTTGTTGTCTGATTGCTGAGGCTAGGACTTCTAGTACTATGTTGAATAGCAGTGGTGATAGTGGACATCCCTGCCGTGTTCCTGACCTTAACGGAAAAGCTCTCAGTTTTTCTCCATTGAGAATGATACTTGCAGTGGGTTTTTCATAGATGGCTTTGATAATATTGAGGTATGTGCCTTCTATCCCTACACTTTGAAGAGTTTTGATTAGGAAGGGATGTTGCACTTTATCAAATGCTTTTTCAGCATCTATTGAGAGTATCATATGGTTCTTGCTCTTTCTTTTGTTAATGTACTGTATCACATTGATTGATTTGCGGATGTTGAACCAACCCTGCTGCCCTGGAATAAATCCCACTTGGTCGTGGTGAATAATCCTTTTAATGTACTGTTGGATCCTATTGGCTAGTATTTTGGTGAGAATTTTCGCATCTATGTTCATCAAGGATATTGGTCTGTAATTCTCTTTTTTGATGGGATCCTTGTCTGGTTTGGGGATCAAGGTGATGCTGGCCTCATCAAATGAGTTTGGAAGTTTTCCTTCCATTTCTATTTTTTGGAACAGTTTCAGGAGAATAGGAATTAATTCTTCTTTAAATGTTTGGTAGAATTCCCCTGGGAAGCCATCTGGCCCTGGGCTTTTGTTTGTTGGGAGATTTTTGATGACTGTTTCAATCTCCTTACTGGTTATGGGCCTATTCAGGTTTTCTATTTCTTCCTGGTTCAGTTTTGGCAGTTTATATGTCTCTAGGAAAGCATCCATTTCTTCCAGATTGTCGAATTTGTTGGCATAGAGTTGTTCATAATATGTTCTTATGATTGTTTGTATTTCTTTGGTGTTGGTTGTGATCTCTCCTCTTTCATTCATGATTTTATTTATTTGGGTCCTTTCTCTTTTCTTTTGGATAGGTCTGGCCAGGGGTTTATCAATCTTATTAATTCTTTCAAAGAACCAGCTCCTAGTTTCATTGATTTGTTCTATTGTTTTTTTGGTTTCTATTTCATTGATTTCTGCTTTGATCTTTATTATTTCTCTTCTCCTGCTGGGTTTAGGCTTTCTTTGTTGTTCTCTCTCGAGTTCCTTGAGGTGTAGGGTTAGGTTGTGTATTTGAGACCTTTCCTGTTTCTTGAGATAGGCTTGTATCGCTATATATTTTCCTCTCAGGACTGCCTTTGCTGTGTCCCACAGATTTTGGACCGTTGTGTTTTCATTATCATTTGTTTCCATGGTTTTTTTCAATTCTTCTTTAATTTCCTGGTTGACCCATTCATTTTTTAGAAGGATGCTGTTGAGTCTCCATGTATTTGTGCTCTTTCCACATTTCCTCTTGTGATTGAGTTCTAGCTTCAGAGCATTGTGGTCTGAAAATATGCAGGGAATGATCCCAATCTTTTGATACCTGTTGAGACCTGATTTATGCCCCAGGATGTGATCTATTCTGGAGAATGTTCCATGGGCACTAGAGAAGAACGTGTATTCTGTTGCTTTGGGGTAGAATGTTCTGAATATATCTGTGATGTCCATCTCGTCCAGTGTGTCATTTAAGACCTTTATTTCCTTGTTGATCTTTTGCTTGGATGATCTGTCCATTTCAGTGAGGGGTGTATTAAAGTCTCCAACTATTATTGTATTCTTGTCAATGTGTTTCTTTGATTTTGTTATTAATTGGTTTATATAGTTGGCTGCTCCCATGTTAGGGGCATAGATATTTAAAATTGTTAGATCTTCTTGTTGGACAGACCCTTTGAGTATGATGAAGTGTCCTTCCTCATCTCTTATTATAGTCTTTGGCTTAAAATCTAATTGATCTGATATAAGGATTGCCACCCCAGCTTTCTTCTGATGTCCATTAGCATGGTAAATTGTTTTCCACCCCCTCACTTTCAATCTGGAGGTGTCTTCAGGTCTAAGATGAGTTTCTTGTAGGCAGCATATGGATGGGTTTTGTTTTTTTTATCCATTCTGAAACCCTGTGTCTTTTGATTGGGGCATTTAGCCCATTTACATTCAGGGTAACTATTGAGAGATATGAGTTTAGTGCCATTGTATTGCCTCTATGGTGATTGTTACTGTATAATGTCTCTGTTCCTTTCTGGTAATACTTTTAGGGTCTCTCTTTGCTTAGAGGACCCCTTTCAATATTTCCTGTAGAGCTGGTTTGGTATTTACAAACTCTTTCAGTTTTTGTTTGTCCTGGAAGCTTTTAATCTCTCCTTCTATTTTCAATGATAACTTAGCTGGATAAAGTATTCTTGGCTGCATGTTTTTCTCGTTTAGTGCTCTGAATATATCATGCCAGTTCTTTCTGGCCTGCCAGGTCTCTGTGGATAAGTCTCCTGCCAATCTAATATTTTTACCATTGTACGTTACAGACTTCTTGTCCCGTGCTGCTTTCAGGATTTTCTCTTTGTCGCTAAGACTTGTAAATTTTACTATTAGGTGGCGGGGTGTGGGTCAATTCCTATTGATTTTGAGAGGTGTTCTCTGGGCCTCCTGGATTTTGATGCTTGTTCCCCTTGCTATATTAGGGAAATTCTCTACAATAATCCTCTCCAGTATACCTTCTGCTCCTATTTCTCTTTCTTCTTCTTCTGGAATCCCAATTATTCTAATGTTGTTTCGTCTTATGGCATCACTTATCTCTCGAATTCTCCCCTCGTGGTCCAGTAGTTGATTGTCTCTCTTTTGGTCTGCTTCATTATTCCCTGCCATTTGGTCTTCTATATCACTAACTCTTTCTTCTGCCTCATTTATCCTAGCAGTAAGAGCCTCCATTTTTTATTGCACCTCATTAATAGCTTTTTTTATTTCAACTTGATTAGACTTTATTTCTTTTATTTCTCCAGAAAGGGTTTTTATTTCTCCTGACAGGGTTTCTCTAATATCTTCCATGCCTTTTTCGAGCCCGGCTAGAACCTTGAGAATCGTCATCCTGAATTCCAGATCTGACATATTACCAATGTCTGTATTGATTAGGTCCCTAGCCTTCGGTCCTGTCTCCTGCTCTTTTTTTTGTGGTGAGTTTTTCCACCTTGTCATTTTGTCCAGATAAGAATCCGCTGTTCTCCTTGTTAAGTGAACTTGGTCTTGGCTGGATTTCTTTGATCTTCTGGGGGAGGGGCCTGTTGTAGTGATTCTCAGGTGTCTTTGCCCCAGGCGGAGTTGCACCGCCCTTACCAGGGGCCGGGCTAAGTAATCCTCTCAGGTTTGCTTTCAGGAGCTTTTGTTCCCTGAAAGCGCTTTCTGTAGAGTTCTGGAGGACGGGAATGACAATGGCGGCCTCCCAATCTCCGGTTCAGAGGAGCCGAGAGCTAGGGGCCCCAGTCTTCAGCGCGCCTTCAGGGAAAAGCGTTTAATCCCTCCAGTCTCCCTAGCCCACGTTTGCGCCGGAGAGTGCGCGCGCGCGTCCGCCCGCAGACACCGCCGGCCCGCCGACACTGCGCGCACCCGCAGACCGCGCGCGCCCGCAGACCGCGCTCAGAGAAAATCGTGCGTAAGCAGTCCCGTCTCACTGGCTTCTGGGAGTGCTCCGAGCTCACCCAGCCTGTGACCAAGCGTCTCTGTCTCTGGCAGAGTCCCACCTGGAGTCTCCGGACCCCGTAGATCTCTGAGCTCTCCCGGGTCGGAGTCTCCCCGGATCTTGTGGGGACCCTCGCACAGAGCACCGGCCAGTGCCACAGAGCCCCGGTCCGTGTCACAGACCACTAGGAAATCTCGGCTCTGTCTCTGCAGCCGACTTCCCCGCTCTAATACCTGTGAGCTCTGCGACACTCAGACACCCCCGATCCTTCTGTGACCCCGTGGGACCTGAGTCCACGTTGTCCCCGTGAGGTCTTCACCCCAGTTTTGCCTCTGGAGTGATGTCCCTCCGTGGAGCCGACTTTTAAAAGTCCTGATTTTGTGCTCCGCCGCTTGCCGGGAGCCGGCCCCTCCCCCTGGGGTCTATCTTCCCATCGCGTTGGATTCACTTCTCCGCTGGTCCTACCTTTCAGAAAGTGGTCGATTTTCTGTTCCTAGAATTGTTGTTTTTCTTCTCTTCGATCTCCTGTTGGATTTGTAGGTGTTCGGAATGGTTTGATAGGCTATCTAGCTGATCTCCTGCTGGCTGATGTCGTCTCAGCCTCCTACTTCTCCGCCATCTTGACTCCTCAAAAGTACATTGATTTTGCTCATTTACTTGGATCAAATGTTAAAACTGTTCGTCGACAGAGGAAGAACAAACCAACCAACCCTGTTTGTAGACAGGGAGCAGACCAAGGGGGCACAGACCAGCAAGGCACTCAGAGTGACTTTTCAAGAGTGACACTGGATTATGCTCACTGGGAGGGCGATCAACAGCAAGGCCAGGCTCTACCACCCCATGATGGTGTGATGGTTTTCTCTCTCCATGGTGAGGGCGCATGAGAGGGGTAAGGGGTTGTAAAGCGAGTCCATTTCCCACCTGATGATGGCCAGGTTTGTTTGTTTGCCATGGTTTATACATTGCAAACAATGTATTTGTTTGCAATACATTGTTGCAAACAATGTATCTATTCCAATACATTGCTTTATATGTACATATATAAAGTTTGCTTTATATGCTTTATATACATACATATATATGTAAATGAGCAAAAATCAATGCTTTATACATGGCATTTTTACCTAAACCTCACACTTTGAAATAGATGTATTGTTCCCATTTGATAAAAGGGCATCCTAAAGCACAGAGATGTGAAGCAAGCTGTGTCATGTAATTGTAATAGGAATGTGAAGATTACTACTAAACCCAACAAGTGCCTGTATAGCATTTACAATGAGCCAGGGATGATTGGTTGTTTTACATATATTAACATATTTATCCTCCCAATAACCTTAGGAGCTATTGAATATTGCTATTTCCACTAAAGATAAGGAAATTGAAGTAAGAAGAGCAAGAGTGATGTGTCCAAAGTTACACATTTGATAAGGGGCACTGTGTTTCATTAAATACAACATTGTGCATCTTTCTAGTGTGTTATAGGCACTCAATGAAGTATGTGTGCGTACATGAGTTTTTGTATATGTCAATGGCACAGTAGGTTCTGGCAATATAATAAAGTTATTCTATTTCTAACCTGAATCCCCTTTTTAGCTCAAATGATTAAGGCTGGATTGGTTTTAACTCTGCCCTAGGTTTATGTTCTGCTGGAGACAGAGAATGACCCATATGACACCATAGCCAGTTTCCACTGATAGTTTCCAACTCCCTTTGGGGAACGGTGCCTACTCCTACTCCTGGTGGTTCTAGGAGGGCTGCTAATCAACAGCGTTCATGCCTTGACCACAGAAATGAGCGTGTGCTCTATGCCTGGCCAGTCTGAAACCTCTCCAGGGGCTACTGTGACAATGGGCCCAGCATTAAATATCTCACCAAACAAGAACCACTGAGGGTCCTTCCTGGGGATTGTATGTTTATATGCTCAGGGAACAAATCTCTGCTTTCCTCTGGAAATTTTCACAAGGAGTGGTTATGCTTGAAGCTGTGTGAGGCCATGTTTCTCTTCACCCCGTGCCCAAGGTGGAGGTTCAACCATAATGAGAGGAACTGAGGCCCAAATATAGCAGAAACAGAGATTGGCCATGGGGACAGAAAAGGACAGAAAGAGAAAGCAAGGGAAAATGACATCATTTGAGTCTTAGGAATTTTCAGACCCTCCTGACCACTGACTTCCCTAGTTATATGAACAAATAAATTTCCTATATTATTTAGGGTGGTATTATTTGAGTTTTTTTCATTTGTTACCTTAAAAATACTGACATGAACGGGAGTCTGCTTCTCCTTCTGACCCTCCCCCCAACTCATGAGCACGGATGCATGCAGGCTCCCTCTTCCGCAAAAATTAATACATAAAATTTAAAAAAATACTGGCACATACAGGAAATAGTCCTTTTCCTTTTTCTTAAAATGATAAAATTATATCCACTACAAATTTACTTTTAATAATAGTATGCATCATATTTATAATATTATGAGTGAAAATAATTGTGATTCTTTATATACTCATAGTGAGAATATTGTCCTATGTATTTTTTAAAAAGATTTTATTTATTTGTCAGAGAGAGAGAGAGAGAGAGAAAGAGTACATGCAGAGGGAGTGGTAGGCAGAGGGAGAGAAAGAAGCATGTTCCCTGCTGAGCAAGGACCCCAATATGGGACTCCATCCCAGGACTCTGAGATCATGACCATGAGCCATAGGCAGACCTTTAACTGACTGAGCCACCCAGGCATCTCTGCTCTATGTATTTTTAAGTAAGCTGTACTATGGAATATGGTGTCATTAGAGAGGAAAGTAGGAATTTAAAAAATCAGCATTATAGTCCCTATTGTAATCAAAACAGAACCAGAAGAGCAGAGAGATGACTTGCACAGGACTAGTGAAATCTACTAGGCCTGAGGATAAAAATACACCCTTTATTAAAGATGGCTCTCTTGGACAACACAAAATATTAACCAGGATTGGTAAAAACGTGGTCAACATTCTAGAATTTCCCTCAAAACCAGAATGCATTTGAGTGTTTTCTTATAAAATCTATCCTATCAAATAGATTTTAAAAACTAAGGGCTCTGGGGCAGGGAAGTTCCCATAGAGTCCTATTCACCCCCATATGTTTTCTTTGGCTCCCTAATGCCCAAAAGTATACCTTTGGAGAGTTAAACTTTTGGATTAAGCATTCTGTCTTTCTCTGGTTTTCCTTGAAAAAGCTTCTTTGCAGAATAAAAGAATACACGGCTTTCATCTTAAGAAAGTAATTTTATAGCAGTTAAATGTATGAATTGAAGCCTGAAAGCTCGGGGTCAAATCTTGGCTTCACCATTTAGAAGCTGTGTGCCTTTATCTCTGTTTATTTGACTTCTCTCTTTCTGTACTTATTACCCTCCACCATATGTAAATGGGGATAATAGTAATACCAACCCAGGAGGGTTGTCCTGGGATTAAAGAAGATAACACCTACAGGGCTCTTCACACGGTGCCTGGCACATAGGATGTGCTCAGTAAATGTCAGCTGTTATCCTGAGAGGGCAGCATCCTGGTTTTGTGCAAAGAGCACTGAGAAACCATCCCGGAGTCCTGACACTAAGGCTGCTTCTCTGAAATGTCTGAGAGGCATTGACTAAGAGCACTTTGATTTCCTCATCTGACAAATGGCAGCACTAATGCCTCTCACGCCAAGTTCCCAGTGGTGCCAAGCCCGAGATGAGTGTTTTGAGGCTAAAATGAGCTAATAACAATGAAAAAGAGGCTTGGAACGAGTCTATGGACTTTACAAGTAATCAGCACTAGTATGGGAAGGGAGTTTCTTCATTCAACTACTTTTTTTTTTTCCTATTTATTTAAGCTTTACTTAAACATATAATGTAACCCCACCACCCTCTCCCAACCCCTCTCCCCCCCACCCCCCTCAGTTTGTTTTATGACATTAAGAGTCTCTTTTGGTTTGTCTCCCTCCCGATCCCATCTTGTTTCATTTTTTCTTTTCCTACCACCTTAACCCCCACCCCCGTTGCATCTCCACTTCCTCATATCAGGGAGATCATGTGATAGTTGTCTTTCTCCAGTTGACTTATTTCGCTAAGCATAACACGCTCTAGTTCCATCCATGTCATTGCAAATGGTAAGATTTCATTTCTTTTGATGGCTGCATAGTATTCCATTGTATATATATATATATACCACCTCTTCTTTATCCATTCATCTGTTGATGGACATCTAGGTTCTTTCCATAACTTGGCTATTGTGGACATTGCTATTTGCAAATGACATATCAGATAAAAGGCTAGTATCCAAAATCTACAAAGAGCTTAGCAAACTCAACACCCAAAGAACAAATAATCCAATCAAGAAATGGGCAGAGGACATGAACAGACATTTCTGCAAAGAAGACATTCAACTACTTTTTACCAAACATTTACTTCATGCAAGGACCAAAATACAGTCCTATGTTCAAGTAGGCGGGGAATCCTACTTTGTGAGGAAACAAATTCAGAAGGGGGCATGGAAGCCAGATAAAATTAGGGGAAAAATTAGAAATGGTGGATGACGGAAAGACCAACCTCACCTTCTTTACATTTTTGCAACAGGCTAATTCCCTACCTTTTTTCTGAACCTTTCCTCAGTGTGGCCAACCCAGAGTCTGCCAGAATGCAGTCTAGTCTTCAAGGCAGTCCCCATGGAAGGTAAGTTGGGCACAAGTTTCTAAACAGCCAGGGATAGAGGCCATTTCTGCACGTCATGCCCATGGCTTGGAATTAATGCAAGTCACTCCCCGAGGAGCAGGACATGCATATATTTAATTATGGCAAAATACACGTGATATAAATTTACCATCTTAATCACTTTTAAGTGTACAGTTCAGTGGTACTAAGCACACTCATTACTCTGTGCTAGCATCACCACCTTCTAGCTCCAGAACTCTTTCCATCATGTAGAACTGAGACTCTGTGCCCACCAAAACCACTCACTCCCCGTTCCCCTCCCCCAACCCTGGCCACAAGCATTCTACTTATGAGCTCTATGATTCTGCCTACTCTAAGTTCTTCACACAGAGATAATCATATAGTTGTCTTTTCGTGACTTATTCCTCACACAGCTTTTTTTGAAGAGGTCTAAAATCATTGTCCCTGGAAATGTGGGATTTGCCCCCCACCTTTTTTTAACATGTCCCATCCCACCAATTTGTGCCGGGTTCTCTTCTTCTAGATTTTAATGCACCCAAGCCTCAGTAAAATGGCAGAAGGTGTCACTCTGTGTTTCTTATGGCTTCTAATCAAAGCAGCGGTGTCTGGTTCCTCGAATTTCACCTTTTTTGGGGCTGCTCTCCATTTCCCTCTACTTTTCACATAAACAAGGCCTTCAGGGGGATGGGGATGGGCGGCATGTGAGTCGTGGCCCCTTGGACACTTGAGTCCAAGGGGTTTAATAGAAGCTTCTGAAGTCTGCAAAGAAGTATGAGAAAGAACGGCTGCTCATCCCCTCTGAGCCTCCATTAATAATGAGATGTGTGTTTGTTGTAAAAATAAACAAACTCTGAAATGGAAACATCACAAGGAGGGCCTCTGAGAGAGGTTTACCGGCAGGGGGAGGCCAAAGGTACAGAATCTCAGGGCCAACTGACAGAGGTGTAATGCCCGTTGCCGTAGGAACAGGCCTCTGCTCCCCAAACCTAGGAAGAACATGGGGTCTGTGTGTCCTCATCAGCTACATCTGGATTCCCTACATGTGCTCGCAGCTAAGCAAAGCCCACCTCCTTTGTTCAGCTGACTCTTTAAAAGGCATGCATTACAGAATTAAAAACACACAATTCCAAGTGGTGGTAGCCTTCCTCAAAGTCGCCCTGCCAGGGGGATGTCACCTTGCTCATCAGGGTCCCCCTGGAATGCTGCTTTGAATAGGCCTACAAGCAGAGACAAAGTCTGGTGAGCTTTCTTATTGGTGGCAAGTCAAGCTTTGGCTCAGATTTTGAGACAGATGCTGAATTCTGATAAATGTAGCGTGCGATCAACCTGGTTATGTGGTGTGGAAAAACCAGGCACAGGTTTGTATTAAGTGATAGCTGATGTTTACCGAGGCAGGCCAGGTACTATTCTGAGTGTTCTGAATAGGATACCTTATTTATTTATTCATTTATTTATTTTCTTTCTAAAGATTTCATTCATTTATTTGACAGAGATCACAAGCAGGCAGAGAGGCAGGCAGGGAGAGAGGGGGAAGCAGGCTCCCTGCTGAGCAGAGAGCCCTAAGCAGGGCTCGATCCTAGGACCCTGGGATCGTGACCTGAGCTGAAGGCAGAGGCTTTAACCCACTGAGCCACCCAGGTGCCCCTAGCATGCCTTATTTAATTGTCACAATAAACTCATGGCTTGGAGAATTCATCTCAGTTTTACAGAGCAGGAAACTGAGGTACACACACACAAAGTAATGTGGCCAATATTACAGAGCTACTGAGGGGAGAGTTGGAGTCCAGCTCCATGAAGTCTGGTTCCGGAAGCCTTGCTCTTAACCATTCACTACTCTGGTTCCCTGATTGACTTGAGTGGCCTAGAAACGGCTGAACTGAGTAGGTGCCATAGTGACTTACTGTCTCAATCTCTTATTTTTTCCCAGGTCCACGAGGCCTGGAGTCTGACCATTACAGTTGTTTCTTAGGCATTTTGTTTTCACAAAGGTTCCTGTTAAAATGCATGTGTGTTGCTATGGAGAACATTCAGATGTGTTTAATAAGTTAAAAAGACTCAGCAGAGAGATGGAAGGCAGGATAGCGCATTTTGATGAAGTGAGAAGTAGTAAGAGATCCTAATCTTAATAAGAGTAGTCTGGGTACCCTATCCAACCATCCAACCATCCAGCCAGCCATCCACCCAACCATGCATCTATCCAGCCAGCCAGCCAGCCACCCAACCTCCCATCCATCTATCCATCCATCTTTAACAGATATTTATTGAAGGCCTGTGATAGTCTAGGCATCATGCCAAAAGCTAGGATACAATGTTGAGCAGAAATAGATCAAGCTCTTCTGAGAGTGCAGAGTCAAGAAGGGGCAAAGCAAAATTTGAACTGTGCTGAGATCTGGGAGAGAGGGACAAGATGCTGTGAGAACAGATAACATAATCCTGGAATAGAATAATCTGAGAGCACTGTGGGTTTGGAGGAGAGGGGGAAGAGATGCCAAAAGGGACAGGGAAGGGACTCAGCATGGCAGATGCTGATGAATGCTCCCCAATATTCAGCATGATCTCCAAGCTAATGCTCCCTTGACATTTGGCGATAGACAAGTACATATGTGTGCAAATGGCTCTAGCCCTGTGAGGAAGTTATGATGGTCATACAGTGTGCTGTTACTCAGAGGGAAAGAAATAATGACCAAGCATGCATTCAGCCTTGACTCTTTTCTCCCTAACTTCATTGCTAAGACACTTTAATAACATTGACTTTAGTTGCCTCATAGAGAAAATGATAAGGCCAAACACTGTCTCTAATCTCTCTTGAGAATCTGTGTGGCTATGGCAGGAGCCCAAGGGGATGCCTCCACTGTCTGTCTTCCACTTTCTTGGGCCTCTGTGGAACCTGAGTGACATGAGAGGCATCTGGAAGGCAACATGGTGGCAAAGGCATTTAGCCCCAGGGGGTCCAAGATGAGGGAAAGAGAGAGCAGAGAGGATTTACTTCGCTCTGTTCTTCGAGGGAGGAGAATCAGACAGAAAAGCCTCAACACTCTGTATACTACAATCTGAAAGCTGGGTTCATTTAATGGGGATTGAATCAACTCATTTTGGAAACATCCCACTAGACAGGATTTGCTTGGCAAATTCATAAAATAAAGAGTGCAATTCAAACTACTTCTAAGAGCACATGTTTCAAGCAGTCATTTGTCTATTAATACTGTTAATAATAATAACAGTTAACGTTCATAGAGCATTTACTATGTGCTAATTGCTTCACGTTTATTTTCTCATTTACTTCTCACATTAATTCTAAGAAATAGATACTGCACTATTATCCCCATTTTACAGATGAGGAAACAGAGGTCTAGAGATGTTATGTGACTTGCCCCGGGTCTCACCACTGTCAGTGGTACAGCCAAGGTTGAAATTGAGGTCTGCCTCATCGCAAAACCCATGCTCTTAAACACTTCTCTCTATTCCCTCCAGGGTAGAAGCTTATGATATCCAAATATTTACCAACCTCTTACTTCTTCATTCAGAAAGGCAGGTCTCTAAAGACCATGAGCCCAGTGTTGCTAGATTTTACAGATGGTTAACATTTTTAAAATATTTGGGAATTTGACAAAGGGGTGTCAAATATTTGCTTTGCTAAATAAGTAATTTCTTTTTTTAAAGTGTCTTTCATCATCTCATTAGAGAAAGAATAATTTAAAAATCAAAAGATTAAGAATTAACTAATCTCAGAATTTAGAAGCTGAATAAATTTAACCCCACAAACAAATCACTGCATGGTTCTTGCTTATTCCATTTTGTTCCAAACCAGTGAAAAAGGGACCCCACCCTGCTGACTGGCACCAGTGCGAGAACGGATACTGGGAGTAGCTATCTACTGGCAGTTTATTAGCAACACATTGAATTTGAATCTAGCTTGAATTAAAAAAGAAATAGGATGGTGTTTCTTATAATCTTTTGGAACTCAGACTTCCCACTAACTTCATCTGGTTTCTATCCTTTTCCACCACACAATTAGTCTGAATATTTGAGGTTTCCCTATTGTCTCCAGTAAGGTTCTTGGAGACAAGGTCAAATTAAGGGTAAGTCTCACAGGTCAGAGTATCCTGTTTGGAGCCATATAAATGTGTCTTTAAATAATTCTTTGAAATCACTGTGTTACTGAAGTTATTTAGTTTTCAAACCAAATAGGTGAGTGAGTCATGGGTTCCAACCAAAGACCATTATTTGAAAGATGACCAATGATTTTAAAATGATAATCCATCACTGTACAAATGGACAAAGAATTCACTGCAGCTATAAGGAAGGCAAGCTCTAATCAGTGTTTGGGTGGGTCTGATTTGTTTGGGGCCAGTGACCTTGCCCTGCTCTGGCATTTTTTCAGACTTTTTTTGACCATTCAACAATCACGGTTCTTAGTTTATGAGTCCCAGGTCATCTTGAGGGCAACGTCTCCTTTTCCTGGGGGTCTGTATGAAAATCCAACCATGTAAGCTGAGTGCCATCATCTTACTATTCCTTTCTTTGACATTTCAGGGACAACCTGTCAAAAGTGTATGAAACATCTTAACATCTTCCTTTTTAAATAAAGTAACCCTCACTGTGAGGAAGGACTACTCAGTGAATTAATTAATGTTAAAAATAAAATACTGTGCTCGATACTTGTAAGATCAGTGAGAATATCATCAGTCTTAAACCAAGTCTCCACACCCTCAAGTCACTCAAATAGTTCAAATGGTGTAGACAGTTATTCAAATATTTCTGGATTTTGACCTCTCATTTCCCCCTCAGTTTTCACAGTGATTGAGAAGACAAATAAAAAGAAAGATAAGGGATCTGAGATTTTTTAGTAAAAGATATTCCATTTGTATAGCCTAGTGGCTATGGACTTCTGGTGATAGACATTCCTGACTCCCCATGTGGGTTCTGCCACTTCGGTTTATATGACCTTCGACAACTTAACCTCTATAAAAGTCTCAGTTTCCACATATATAAAAAAGGAATGCAGCAAAACACTATATGTAGAGTTCCTCACACTATGGCTCATGCATAATAAAAGTTCAGGGACACCTGGGTGGCTCAGTTGGTTGAGCGGCTGCCTTCGGCTCAGGTCATGATCCCAGCGTCCTGGGATCGAGTCCCACATCGGGCTCCTTGCTTGGCAGGGAGCCTGCTTCTCCCTCTGCCTCTGCCTGCCTCTCTGTCTGCCTGTGCTCGCTCTCTCCCTCTCTCTCCAAAAAAAATAAAATAATAAAAATAAAAAAAATAAAAGTTCAGAAAAATGTGACAGAGACCGTCTGAGCTCACCAAATATTCTATCTTCTCCCCTATATCTCCCAACTTTCCTCGCTTATTAGTTGGAACAAATGGACCTTGAACATTTGTGTCCTATTGGGTTGAGGTTGTGAAAAGCTGATGTGCATCCTCTCTGGGTCTCCCCCCACCATAGTGATCGTGAACATTCTAGGTTGAGACAGTAGTGTCACAGGACAGAGGGATCCTGGATCCTGTGTCACCACTTGGAGGAGAACTTCTGCTGAGCCACAAAGACTTTTCTTGTAAAGACACATGAAACTTTTTCATATAAACGCATTGAGGTTTTAAGGATTGTCTGTGTGGTAGCTTATGTTAATGAGCAGAACACAGCTAGTGACTGAGATACAAATGCTCTTTCATTCAAATCATCAAACCCCCTTACTTCTACTGGGAGACCATTTTCATGGAGCTACCTCAGTTGCTCTTTGTAGGAAATTCGGGGAAGCCTTTCTAGCTCATGAATAATTTTTCTCCTCCTGACTCATAGGAGGAGAAGCTCATTTGGAGATATGACTGCCAACCATCCAGTTTCAAGTCACTGGGAAGAATCTGGTTACCTGATGGCTATGAGTTTGCTCTGTGGCCTGCTGGGATTTCCAACCTCTTTGCTCAGATTATTTCTACTCGCTATAAGCATATATAACTTTCCATGGTCACATGTATTATTATTATTATTATTATTATTAGCTTAAATAGTAAATTTAAAACCTGAATGAAAGCTGGGATATGAGTTTCCTATACCTGTTATCACAAAGTACCACAGACTGGGTGACTTAAACAACAAAAATTTATTTTCTCACAGTTGTGGAGGCTGGAAGTCCAAGATCAAGGTGTCAGTAGAGTTGGTTTCTCCTGAGGCCTCTCTTCTTGGCTTGTAGATGGCCACCTTCTCCTTGTATCTTTACATGGCTGTCCCTCTGTATGCGTCTGTGTCCAAAATTCCTTTCTTTTAACACTAGTCATGTTGGATTAGGGATCATGCTAATGACTTCATTTTAACATAATTACCTCTTTAGAGACCCTCTCTTGAAATATAGTCATATTTTGGGGTACTAGGGGTTAGGACTGCAATTCATCCCATCACACTGGGCAACCAAGATACCAAGAGATGAAACCAAAGCACTGGAGTCCCTTGACTTCTGGCCTCTCTGCGTGCCTCTGAAACAAAGGGCTTTGAGGAGCATGTGGTGGGCCACAGTATGGTGATATTCCTGGGACCAAACTCAAGGCAGTAGCAGTCAATCTACATGGTTCTTCACGTAGCTGCTTTGAATCATCTCAGCATTGATCGATGATCTACCTAGAACCAGCTCAAAGAATACATTGGGTAAAATGTCTCATAAGATAGAAACGACGGTGGCTGGGTGGCTCAGTTGGTTGAGCCACTGCCTTCAGCTTGGATCATGATCTTGGAGTCCCGGGATCAAGTCCACATCAGGCTCCCTTCTCAGCAGGGGGGTCTGCTTCTCCCTTTGACCTTCCCCCTCTCATGCTGTCTCTCTCTCTTGTTTTTTCTCTCTCAGATAAATAAATATTTATATCTATGCAGATACATAGCTATATATGAATATAAATAAATATCTCAGATAAATAGATAAAATCTTTAAAAAAAAGATAGAAACATGAGGGGAGCTTTTCAATGGTTTCTCTTCCCCAAGTTAGCAAATGATACTAGAAGATATAAAAGCAAGAGGATATTCAGTTTTCAATTTGTTCTTTAGCCTTCATGACTTTGTTTAGTTTCTGTTTATCAGTCAGCTGGAACAGGAAAGCTGGATCGACCTATTTACTGAGTTAGTGTGAGTGGAGAGGCAGGTTAGCGTGCCTTACTCCAGGGCCCATGGCCAGTCCTGCTGAGGAAAGACTGGATCCAAATAAGTAAGGCTTGGGCAATCATCTTTTCTAATTAGATGAAAACATTTCCTCTTCAATTAGTTTTGCTGTAATTTTTGAACATGTAAAAGACTGATTTGGGGTTTCATATGTACTTTAGGGTCGTTCTACTGTCGCAAACTCATGCATAAGTGTAAAAACATAAAAGGAAGTTCAATCAAGACTATTTGAGCAGGGAGATGTGATTAATTACTGGCTTTTTTAAGGCAAGCCACTACACCAAATCGAGTAATAAATTAATAATGCCTCAGATCACGAGTTAATGAAGATGGCTTGCCTAAAAGGCAGATGAGAATTTGTAAAGGCCTGTGCAGGCAAAATGTTTCAGACAGCCCTTAGGAGATAAAACAATTGCAAATAACATTCACCATGACAGCCCCCGCATATTACTGTAAGAAATTTAACAAATCATTCTCAGATCCCAGAGCTAATTCCAGTTTGGATGATAAAGAAGACTATTTCTTTTGACCTGCACAGACTTTGGACAGGGATGGCGGGGGTGGAGGGGCTAGTTCATGGTGAAGTTGGGGAGATGGTGGGGAAGAGTTCCAACAAAAACCTTCACGATCTGGGCTGACATACCAAATTGTTCACCGATGTCCCAGAAGTCTGCAAATGAACATCATGGGAAATAAAGCAGGTAGGAGTCTGTCAGGCTAGGAAGTCGGTTATGGCAAAGGGGTCAGTGGCTGTCCTTCCAGTGGGGGAAGGGGACCACCCCCAGGCTCCATCTCACTGACTTCTCCTCCCCTGGAAGCATCCATTCTGTGCACCCAGCCCCCCTCCCAGCCGTCTAGCCCTGGTCCAAGAGACCCCTCTCTGAGACTGGTGGCTGGGTCAGCAAGGCTGCTGAGAGCCTGCGACCAACCCAGAGGAGACCAGGTTCAATTGTTAAATCTGCCCCTTTCCCTGCATACACCTGCATTGGGCACCAAAGAAAAAAAATCCTGTTCTGATGGGGGAGGGAGCCCAGATGCCCATCACTTTCTTATTGCTGCTCACTGCCTGAGGTTGGTTTGTGCTCATCACAAACTCTTAACCTCTCTGTGCCCTATCACTCATCTGGTTGTTATGAGGTGTAATGAGGTAATATTTATAAAATGTATAGCACATGCCTGGCACATGGTAAGGGCTGTAGAGGCTTTTCCTAAAGAAAGAAATCAGAGATTGATAAAATCTGCCAGTAGTGCTATGGAGCTCACTCGCTCACAGCCCTCACAACTCCTGGACGGAGGCCGTTCAAGATCTGTTCTTTCTGCTCTGGACGGCATTAGCCCTGGGATGCATCTCTCTTTAATCCCCATACTCAGGCCTTTCTTTGGGGAGGGGAATGCACGGAAGCTTGGGGAGTTGGGGGAGCGGCTGGACCAGAGCTTCTGGGAGGACCTAAACCACACTTGAACTGCTTCTTCCAGGCCCATTTGGAGGACCCTGTAAGGAGCAACCACGGGGGCTTTGAAAGCCCGACAAAGGGTGTGGCAGAAATCTCAGGATGGGGACAAATGGGACACACCCATCAGGGGGCTGAGTCTGAGGCTGGTCCAGCTGCCCCTACAAGCCTAAAGCTGCTCAGAGCAGCCTCCCCACCTCCCTGCCCTCTTTCTTATCCCCTCCTCCACTCCCACCCTCCCTCCTCCACCCACCTCCACCGGCCTCTTCATAATGGTATGCAAAGGGCTTTGTAACCTGGTGAATTAGGAAAGGTGGGCCAGGGAGAGGACTGGAAGGAAGGTGGGGACCAGAGATGCTCAGCACCCACTCTTCCCCCGCTGCTCAACAAGACTGAGGTCATGTGTTCTAACCCCGTTCTCCAGCTGAAGAGATCGAAGCTTTTCACTGGTGAAGTGACTTAGTCAATAAGCCCCAGCCAGTAAGTTGGGGGGATGGGGTGGGCTGTGTTAGTACTGGCTAAGCACCCCAGTGCTGAAGTCACTGTCTCAATATTGTGGCGCACGTCCCGCCCTAGGGGAAGAAAGCAGTGGGCTGTTGGCAAAAAGGAACCGAGTGCTTATTACTGGGAGAAATAGAAAAAAGTCAATCTCTGATCTCAGAGCTGACTCCAGATTAGATTAGAGGCTGGGGGAACAGTTCCATGCTTCCGACAAAATCCAACAAACTCTGTAGTAGTCGGGGCCAATGTACCAGGCACGCACAGGTGGCCAGAGTCCGTGATGAGCACTATGGAAAGCAAAGCAGTTTCGGCTGGGGGTAGGTTTGGCAGGGGGTAGGTTCGGCAGGAGGGGTCTGCTGCCTGGCTCCCAGCGTGGACGGCGGGGGGCTGACTGGGGTCTGTCGGTGCTCGGGGACAGCGGCAACCGGCTCGTCCAGCCTCAGACTGGTCGCTGAGGAAAACAGGCTCAGAGTGCCTGGTGGGGAGCATTGTGCTTGGTCAGGAGTGTGGATTTGAGTCCTGACCGTCTTCTCTGTATCCTGCATGTGTGGCAAGTCATGTCACCTCCAGGACCTCTGTTTCTTCGCTGGAAGACTGAGAATCGGAGAGGGCTTCCCAGCTGTTTGTAGCTGTGTACCTCTTTCTTCAGCCCCAAACTTAAGTGGAAGCTCCAGGAGCTGAACCCTCAGGTTGAAGTGGCTTCCTCTCCATGGCCTGTCCGACCCCAGGGACTTCCTCAGAGAGCACAGCTTAAATGCCACGATTTAAAGCAGTGCATCTTGGAGCGCCTGGGTGACTCAGTGGGTTAAGCCTCTGCCTTTCGGCTCAGGTCATGATCTCTGGGTCCTGGGATCGAGCCAGGCATCGGGCTCTCTGCTCAGCAGGGAGCCTGCTTCCCCCTCTCTCTCTGCCTGCCTCTCTGCCTACTTGTGATCTCTGTCAAATAAATAAAAAAAATCTTAAAAAAATAATAAAGCAGTGCTTCTCACATTTTCATGTGCATTAGCATCACCTGGATCCTGTTAAAACAGATTCTGATTCATAAGTTCCGGAGGGTGGAGCGTGGAGAGTGTGGGGTGTTGGGTGGGTGGGAGCTGATTATCGGTATTTGGGTCAGTCCCCCAGGGTGAGCTGCTATGTTTGGTCAATGGACCATACTTCGAGAAGTGAGATGCTCTGTTTAGCTCTAAAAGCCGACACATGCTTTCGACCCCTAACTCAGTGCACATCACTACCTGGGGTCCCCTCCAGTGATGGTTCTCGATGGAGTGGGGGAGATACCAAACATGACTTGCTCTGTCTGTCTGTCTGTGTGTCTGTCTCTATAGAAATTGTATGGGCACTTTCAGACCTCCCAGTGAGTAAGCACAGCGTTGATAGAAGCTCAGAAAGTGCTAGATGTCCCGGGAAGTATGGGGCTGCCCCACATGGCGAAGAATTGGCTGGTATTCTGCATAGCTTTTTCTTATGTAAGCTCTGCAGCTAACAAAAACCTTGTTCCCTCTTCTTGAACTTTTTATTTTGGAAAATATTCACCCCTACAGAAAAGATGCAAGAATAGTCCAAGGAGCACAGAGTACCTTTCACCTATATTCTCTAAGTGGCAATATTTTGGCACATTTGCCGTATTATTTTCTCTGTCTTCCGTATTATTTTCTCTGTCTTCCGTACTTCTGTGTTCTTAGGTCATCCTCTTAACGGCTTTTATTATTTATTTATTTATTTATTTTACTGTATGTAATTATCTGTTTATAATTCTCCTTTTGTGTTAGACTAAGAATTTCTCAGGACAAGATGGTGTTTTATCTCTACTTTAGCAGAACCTAGAGAACAAATGACACCTAGTAGGTATGTAATAAGTACCAGATCAGCTAAACTGAAACATTCTAGCAAATGGGTCTCACTGCCCTCCACTGTTTCCAGCCTCTGTATTTCTTTTTTTTTATTTAAGCTTTTTTAAATTTAAACATATAATGTAACCCCCCCACCCTCTCCCAACCCCTCTCCCCCCAACCCCCCCTCAGTTTGTTTTATGACATTAAGAGTCTCTTTTGGTTTGTCTCCCTCCCGATCCCATCTTGTTTCATTTTTCCTTTTCCTACCACCTTAACCCCCACCCCCGTTGCATCTCCACTTCCTCATATCAGGGAGATCATGTGATAGTTGTCTTTCTCCAGTTGACTTATTTCGCTAAGCATAACATGCTCTAGTTCCATCCATGTCGTCGCAAATGGTAAGATTTCATTTCTTTTGATGGCTGCATAGTATTCCATTGTATATATATACCACATCTTCTTTATCCATTCATCTGTTGATGGACATCTAGGTTCTTTCCATAACTTGGCTATTGTGGACATTGCTATTTGCAAATGACATATCAGATAAAGAGCTAGTATCCAAAATCTACAAAGAGCTTAGCAAACTCAACACCCAAAGAACAAATAATCCAATCAAGAAATGGGCAGAGGACATGAACAGACATTTCTGCAAAGAAGACATCCAGATGGCCAACAGACACATGAAAAAGTGCTCCCCATCACTGGGCATCAGGGAAATACAAATCAAAACCACAATGAGATACCACCTCACACCAGTCAGAATGGCTAAAATGAACAAGTCAGGAAATGACAGATGCTGGCGAGGATGTGGAGAAAGGGGAACCCTCCTACACTGTTGGTGGGAATGCAAGCTGGTGCAACCACTCTGGAAAACAGCGTGGAGGTTCCTCAAAAAATTGAAAATAGAGCTACCTTATGACCCAGCCTCTGTATTTCTGAAATAAGAATTATTTTGGGATTGCTCTTCCCTGTTGTCTTTAGAAACTGGAAGTTATCTTTGAGGTCTCCCCACGCCTTTAAGAGGCCATCTTCTGGGTGTGTCTCTGTCGGTGGCAAGGCCAGGAGCGAAGGGGGCTTGTCTCCTATTTCTGCCTACTGTGACCCTAGCTCATTGGGGAACCTGGGCTTTCTGTCCTTACTGTGACTGGGGACTGAAAGGACCCTGTACTTTCACTTGCCTTTCCTCTGTCCTTCTCTGAAGTCCACTTGGGATTACTTTTCTATGGATGTCTGGTCCAAGTTTGCCAGAATGTCTAATTTCTCCATTAGATCCGGCTGTATGTCCCACCGGGGACTTTTGCACCAGCACTGACTCCAATGACACCGATAGGTGATGTTTTTCTGTTTCTCAGGTCATTACCAGTGAAACAGTTGTAAACACTGGCCCACCCCCCATCCCTGGGGGCTCTTGCTGAACATTTTCCTTCCCTTCCTTGGAGACTTAGGCTGGAAGCAACACTATTTATCACTTCTTTGGCTGAAAATCATGCAGAAAGATGGATTCCATTTCCAGAAAATGGAAGAAAAATAAAATGGCATCTTCTCTCTCCCTTTCTCTCCCTCCATCTCCCTTCTCCTCCCCCCTCCATTTCCCACTCTCTCTCTCCCTCCTCCTCTCTCAGCATTTCTTCTGTGTCTCCCCATATTAGTGCTTAAGTGCTCAAACTCTGGAGCTAGGTGACCCGGGTTTGGATCCTCGTTCCTCCACTGAAGAGCTACATGATCTTGGGGGAGAAACGTCACCCTTTTATACTCAATTCCCTCATCTCACGAGTGCTGATAATGATGCTATACCTATCCCTGGGGGATTGTTTGGAGTACTAAAGGTAGCACGGAAGGGGTTTAAGCATATGCAGTACTTAAACAAGCTGAGTACACCAAGGTTTAAGTACCAGGGGGTTAAGGGTTCCTTTACTATCATTTGTACTACTCCTGCCACCATGGACACTACTACTGACTACCATCACTGAGCATATCCTGTTTGTTTGTTTTAATATTTAATTTATTCATTTGTCAGAGAGAGAGAGCAAGAGAGCACAAGCAGGGGGAGCAGCAGGCCGAGGGAGAAGCAGGCTCCCTGCTGAGCAGGGAGCCAAGTGTGGGGCTCGATCCCAGGACCTTGGGATCATGACCTGAGATAAAGGCAGACCCTTAACCAACTGAGCCACCCAGGCGCCCCAAGTATATACTGTTTTTTTTTTTTGTTTTTTTTTTTAAGATTTAACTTATTTATTTTGGAGAAAGAGTGAGTGCATGAGCAGGATTGGGGGGAGGGGCAGAGGGAGAGGAAGAGAGAGTCACAAGCAGACTCCCCACTGAGAGAGGAGCCCAACATGGAGCTCCATCTCACAACCCTGAGATCACGATCTAAGCAGAAATCAAGAGTCAGGGGCTTCACTGAGTGAACCACCCAGGAGCCCTGAGCATAGACAGTTCATTACATACCTGCTGTTTGCGTACTAAACTCCAAAAACCTTAGTCCCTTTCATCCCCATTATAGCCTTAAGAGAGTGTTAACAAGCTAAGTTTTTAAGCGCTCTGTGGCAGGCTCTTTCATACACTCTGTATACCTATTTTATGACTTAATTTTCACAAAAGGCCTGTATGGTAGCTTCCACTGAGGTCCCGCTGACACAGAGAAGACTGAGTGTCTTGCCAAAGTCACCCCGGTTATAAGTGGAGGAGTCGGGACTGGAATTCAAGTTTGTCTAAACCTCTGATTCTCAAACACTAATAGGCACTCCATCACCTGGGGGGCTTATTAAAACAGATTCCTGGGCCCCACACAGCCTACACCCAGCAAGTCTTTGATTCTGGGTGAGTCTAGGGTGGGGTCTGAGAATTAGCATTTCTAGTAAATTTCCAGGTGATGACAACACTGCCAGTCTGCAGTCGTATTTTGAGGTCCCCTATTAGTGGTGGCACTGGTTTATCCTTAGAAGGCTTAATTCTTTAGCTGATGTCTTGAATTTTGCCAAAAACTCTTAAGTAAAGTCATATTTTTTAATCAGCAGAATAGAGGAAATATTTTGCATTCATCACTCCACTGATAATGTTGCAGGGGACTTCGGATCAAAATCTTACTTACGAGCTAGTGGTTTCAAGCTAGTGCTCAAGGAAGCAGACTCTCACCTACATCCCATGCTCTGGGTAGACTCCTTTCCTTCTTTAGGTGTGTGTTATTTTATTAGTTGCTGTCTTTTCCCACAAAGATCATTTTTTTTTTCAAAGATTTTCCTGCAAAGGAATTATGAGTCTGAGCACTAGAGATGTCAATGTTGTAGATTTCAAGTGGTGATATGTGGAGGGGCACAAGAGACAATTAGGCATCAGGCTGGTAAAGGGGATGTGACAGGAAATTTTATGGGTTAATTTGATGGTGCCTGGGACACTCAGATTCAATGTTATTTTTGGGTGTGTCTTTGAGTGTTTCTGGATGAGATTAGCATTTGAGTTGGTGGACTCTTGGCCTCCCGAGTGTGGGTGGGTGTCATCCAATCCTTTGAGGACCCAAATAAATAAGAGGTATAGAAAGAAAAAAGTCACTCCTCTTCTCCTTGTCAAGCTGCTTGAATGGGACATAACTCACCTTCTTTGGCCATCAGACTCAGACTCATAGTTTTTGAGTTATACCGCTAGCTTTCCAGGATCTCTAGCTTGCAGACAATCATGGGTTTTCTCAGCCTCTCTGCTCACACGAGCCAATGCTTCATAATCACTCTCTTTTTCTACACACACACACACATACACAAACATACATCCATACATCCATGCACACATGCTTGAGTGCAGTGTGCAGTGGGAGAGATGCCAATCACAGCATCCAGCGGCTTGACCATTAGTCAAGCTAAGATGACTGGTGAAGAATGAGCTGGAGCAGGGCACGTTGGATGAGTCCTTCTAGGTACAGCAGAACATTTAGAGAAAGCAAATGACAAGCTAAGGTCTCTCAAGCCATGTTCTGAGAACCAGAAGGTTGCCACAGCAGACCTAAAAGAATCTTTTGTTCATTTAGTCACAGAATCACCTTGCTAAACATCAAACACAAAATATGATTGGGAGGGTTGCAAAATTAGAAGGTCCGTTGAATTCACAGCCTTCCCAAGTTTCTCATGTAAAAGTTAGAGAGTTGATTGAGAAGGAAGGAGATGCTGAACCATGAAGGGGGGTGTGACACTCCCAGTGTGGCCAAGTCACCCTGGGCCTCCCCTGCCACTGGACGTGCGTTCCTCCTGTGTCTAAGCAGACTAGCCTTTCTTTGATTGAAAACCCCGTGGTGAATTCACCCAAGACAGAAGCCTTACAAGGGGCACTCATTCTCTTCCAGACACTCTGCAGCTTCCCTGTTGCTACTAGACCAATAACTAAGGTCAAATCTTAACATGCCCCAGGATCATGTCCACCTAAGGAGGAAGAAGCTAATATGCGTTGTAAGATTTTACTTAGATATAATGGCAGAAACATAAAGAATGTGTGTGGGAGTGGATTTTGTAAAATATAATACTACATCTTTTCTCTGGAGCATAATCAAGAGTACCTTTTTAAAAAACAAACATTTTATGAAAGATTTATGGGAAGATTAGCCTCTCAGATTAGAAAGAGATTATGGGGAGATTATGAAAGAGTTATGGGGAGATTAGCCTTCAGATTAGAAACTGAAAACATGTCATAAAGCCACAGTATTTGAAGCAGAATGATGCTAATACATGAATAAACAGAACAATCAGTTGAATGGAGTCCAGAGAAATACCTAAGTATGAATAGTAATTTGATTTATGGAAGCAGTGGTATTTCATAGAAATTGTCAAAGAACAAATCAACCAACCAACCAATCAATCAGTGTTCAGACAAGAGACTAGTGATCGGGGGCGGGGCTTGGGGGAGAAATTAGAGGAGAAAGGAAGAGAAAGAGGAAGCTGAGTTCTTACACCATTCCTTGCCTAGAGGAAATTCCATTTTGGTCTATTATTTGTAACATATAAGAAAATCCATAAAAACTTTAGAGTAAAGGTAGAATAATATCCCCTTGGAGCAGTGAGGATCCTTTTTTTTTTTTTTTTAAGATTTTTGTTTATTTATTTGACAGAGAGATATCACAAGTAGGCAGAGAGGCAGGCAGAGAGAGGGAAGCAGGCTCCCCGATGAGCAGAGAGCCCGATGCGGGGCTCGATCCCAGGACCCTGGGATCATGACCCGAGCTGAAGGCAGAGGCTTAACCCACTGAGCCACCCAGGTGCCCCCATCGAGGATCTTTTAAAGCATGACATAAGACCCAGGAGGTATAAAGAACAGATTTATAAATGTGACCACACACAGATTTTAAATAGCAATACACACGAAGCCAAGAGACAAACAACAAACCGAAAATATAACAGCGCTCCATTTTGCAGATTAAGATTCACTTGTTTGATTTACAAAGAGCTTCCGTAAATCAAAAAGAAAAAAAAAGTGAAAGCCAAACAGGAAAAAAAAAAAATGGAAAAAATAACCTGAGCATTTCACACTAAAATAAACACAAATAGCTATTCACAATGCAAATGGGTGTCTAACTATACTCAGAATTCAAGAATGTATGTGGGGGCGCCTGGGTGGCTCAGATCGTGATCTCGGGGTCCTGGGATCGATCCCCGCACCGGGCTCTCTGCTCGGCGGGGAGCCTGCTTCCCTTCCTCTCTCTCTGTCTGCCTCTCTGCCTACTTGTGATCTCTGTCTGTCAAATAAATAAATAAGTAATCTCTTTAAAAAAAAAAAAAAGAATGTATGTGAACACGACACAAAGAAATAGCACAAAGACTGATGAGACCCAGCGTTGATGAATGTAAAGATGAAGGGGAACTCACCCACACTCTGGGTGGAAATACAAATTGATTCAGTTTCTGAAAGTGTAACTAGTGAAATCTATCAAAATTTAATATGTATATGCCCTTTGACCCAACTCTAAAATATTTAAGTTAAAAAAAAAAAAAGCAAATTGCCAAACCAGGTGTATTGTATAATGGCCCTTATGTTAAAAAAAAAAAAGGTACATACATATACATGCATAGAAAAAAGTCTGGAAGACACACTGAGAATTGTGAACAGTTTTGACCTGTGGAGAGTGAGATAGGGAGACTGTACCTGACAAGGAGCAAGAGATTTTCCCATTTTATTTCATACAGTTGTCATTTTAGTGAACATATGTCAATTTTGTATTTGAAAAACACATTCTTTTCTCTTCTCCCTCTCCCCCTTTTTATTTTTTATTTTATTTTTTTAGATCTTACTGATTTGATAGAGAGAGAGAGATCACAAGTAGGCAGAGAGGCGGGGGGGGGGGGAAGCAGGCTCCCCGCTGAGCAGAGAGCCCGATGTGGGACTCGATCTCAGGATCCTGAGATCATGACCTGAGCCAAAGGCAGAAGTTTGGCTCTGAGCCACCCACTCACCCACTGAGCCACCCAGGTGCCCCTCCCCCTTTTAAAAAAAGCGTCTTCCTTTCCCTTTCTTCCTACCTCCCCTGCTTCATGGAAGCTTTTTTCTCCAACATTCTGGCTGATGCCTGGAACAATCACACTCAAGCTCCATCTGGGTAGGGTGACCCGGAAACCTCTGGGAAGGCTTCTCCGGGTCCTTCTCCATTCTGCCTGATCCTGATATGTATGACCTCAGGTAAGTCTTGTAAGCTCTTAGAGCATCTTAGAGTTTCTTTTGGGAGATGAGGCTGGAGGGAAGGTTTCTTCTAGGGTCTATGTCATGTCAAGGGCCTGAGCAATGACCTTCTCCAGCCTGGCAGGTTGCCAACCCCTCCCTTGTCTCTGGAGGACCCCTCTCTTGCCTTATATGGGAAGCTCGCAGAGCTCTGATTCCACAGCGCCCACCTTTCACACGTAGGTGCTGCTGACACTGATGGGCAACAGAGGGCTTTTATTCCCGCTCACGTGGGCTCTATTTTGGGGTTGCTATCAGCCATTTCACATCTCAGACTTGCCTTTGTTATCTAAATGGCCTGCATGGGCGGAAGGGGAGTAGGGACAGATGCTTGAGCCATCAAGGAGCGCTGCCTTTGTCTGGGTTTGAAATGAGTTTCTCTGAACACGCTGCCACCCCACCACTGGGGTGGCTCCTCCGTTGAGCCCAGAGCCTGGAGGTTGGATCACCTGTAGTGGAAGGACATAACGTGCCAGGCCTAACGTGCCAGGGACAACTCCATAAACATGACATTGGGCTTGTGCGTGCACGACTGTCTCTCACGGGGCACTCCCTCTGTGCCTCTGGGTGCTTTCCATAGGACCTGCCACAGACTCCCCCAACCGCTCTAGGACTCCATGTTGGTAACCCCATTTCACAGATGAGGAAGACTGAGACTCAGAGAGACAAAGTAACTGGTAAACACATTTGTAAGAGACCAGTGTTTTAAGAACTTGAGTCAAAGGGTAGACCCCAAAACTGTCTCCACCTAGATCCAGACCATACTTTTGTTTTGCTTTTGGCAAGAACATACCAGGTTGCCCAAAACACTCTAGTGAATAGTGGAGGAAAAGGAAATTCCTTACTGGTCTTTTCTCAATTTTTCCCCTGCCCTCACCGCCCCCAACCACCACCAAAATATGATTATTTCCATTCTCTTTCTTCACCAGATATTTGTTTAAATAAATAAAAACCTTATGGTCAGCAGTATATGCCAAGTCGTGGTGGCTGGGTGGCACACTGAGGAGAAGGGGTGCACAGCAAACTCTTTCTGTGTCACTTAAAATATGGTCTGTGCTCTGTCAGCGGCTTGCACAGAACTCTGAATAAGTGCATTGACTCGGGCACATTTTGGAGTATAATCAACGTCTCCTGAAATGTGGTCAAGAAAACAACTTTACTGGAGTTTGTTTCTTGGTGATAAATTCCACCTTATCTCAAGTAGCTCCATTCCTAAAACTGTAAGCATATGTCCTATGACGATTGAAAATAAATTTGTTGGGACAACACACTGCCATGGTGGGGGACAGCGGGCAAAACAGGAAACCACTGACGTGTTTTCATGCTTCTTCCGGAGACAAATTACTTCACCATTTTCACTAGCAGCAACCACAGAAGTTAGCGTTTTATTTCCTTGACCTATAAAACCTAATTGGTGCCCATATGTCAGATTAATATTTCTTCCAGCTCTTTTTATACTCTGCTGCAATTTTAGGATGGGAGGGCGGGAGCAAGAATACTTGAATTCTCTGGAGAACCAGGTGACTTCTCCCCAAAATGCCCAGACTCCACCTATGAACTGTTTGGGATATTACCTTTAATTTTCTTGGCTCCTCTCTTAGTCCCTTTCTCACAAGGAAAACCCCACCCAGCCCTTTGCACCCTCCCCACATTGGGAAAGTCCCAAACTGCTTTTTTATGAACCTAGAGATTATTCTAGAGCTCCCTAGAGAGTTTGGTAATATCCCAGAAGCTTTTCAAGAGGACACAAGAAACTGCTTCATTATTGAATGTGAAGGACCTCTCGGGAGGACAGGGTATTTGTCTATTTTCCTCACTCCACATCCCCATCGTCTGTGACAAGGCCAGGAACACCCTTGGTGTTTCGGTAAACATTTGTGAATCAAGAAATAAATTATAGCGGACATCGGCTGTTGTTACCTGTTCACATTCATTACTCTCGTTCTGGTAAGAGCACACAGATGCTTCTCTGGAGACCCTTCTATTTCCCACTATCCATGCACCTGGCTCAGGTAGAGCTGAACTATCCCCAGCTCCAGGGGTGGGTCCGGGTCCCAGGCCTGAACCATGGTTCGCAGTGATTGGTTCAGATGGGCACATGATCCAAGGAGGGTCCAGTGAGAGTCAGTCTTGAGGCTTTTATGGGAAGTCTGGGGAGAAGGGGTTTTTCCCCTGCTGTAACTGCTATCTCTAATGATAATGTGAGCCAGGAGCTTTCAGCCTTCATTTCAAGAAAGGTCCTGCCTGGGAGCTAACCCAATAGAGAGAAAAGCAGAGCCAAGAGATAGAGAAAGATTGACTTCTATGAACATTGTTTAAGCCCTGGATCTAATTATACCTGGGGCCCAATCTCCTAGAGGTATTAACCACACGACCCAATAAATTCCCTTAAGACAACTGAGTTTCTAGAAATCTAATATTAAGATAAAATAAAAGAACTGAATTAAGGAAAAGTCAATGATTTAACCATCCTGACAACTATGGTTTCTACTAGAATGTGTCTGTACTTGACTAACACCAGTCAAGAATCAGTCTGCTATTTTTAGGAGACCCCCCCCAAATACAGCGACTTAAACAAGATACATTTTTTTCCTCCCATGCAGGAGGCTGGAGGGCAGTACAGGGCTGTAACTGTGGCTTAACTAGGATTCTGTCTTGTTACTTTGTCACCCTCAAACTGTGGCTTCATGCTTTTATGGTCCCAGACAGCCTTTGAGCTCCCTGTCATCATGTGTCTTCCTGCCAATAGGAAGAGAAAAGGAGGAAGAGGAAAAATGTATGTCCCCTTAAAGGCACCATCAGCTTGGAGAAAGGCATAGGTGGATGGATCAGCAGTAGAGTGGAAAATAATCCCTCTCTTCCTTTCTGTATTCCTTCCTCCCTCCCTGCTTCTCTCCTCTCTCCTTCCTTCCTCCCCTTCTTCATTCTTTCCATCTTTCCTTCTTTCCCTCATTGAGCACTGTGTACCAGGTGCTGTGTTGAGTGCTGGGGATACAACATTGAATGAGACAGACTCAGTTTTCAACTTCCTGGAGCTTATGCTTCTGAGTTGTTTATTAAAAATGACAGAAGTTCAATTTTAGGTGGTGGTAGCTCTCAGAGTGATCTGGGGTTTCATTTTTATCAGGTCAAGAAAGCCCAGTCAGCCCCAACTTCCCAAAACCCCAATCTTCTCATCCTACATCCACTAAACCAAGACGAGATCTGTTACCTTTATGTCCATTTTGAGTAAGATCACTCACATTGGCATATTATTTTTCTCCACTATGTGTGGTATAAATGGTTGATCTTTAATATGCTCTTACAGACTTTGTCTCTTTTCAAGGGAATTTCAGGCGATTGCAGAACGATGAAAAAGATACGTCTTCCTCTATAAAATGGAGATGTTAATGTTCCCTGCTCCATAAAGGGGTTGTGAAAATTAAATGAGATAATACATGTAAACTCTTTAGTTTAGTAAAGATGCTAACTATTTCTGAAATCATGTTAATTATATTTTCTGATCAGAGAACATTCTTTCTAATTCTGTTTGGGGCAGCTGGTAGGGGAACTGGACTTTTAAAATTTTATTTTATTTTATTTTTTTTACAATGAGTATATATTGTGTTTATGTTTGACAATTTAATATTCAAGAAGGATGACTTCTTATATTGTAAAAATAAGACATGCTTATTACAAAGTAGTTAATTAGGGGCGCCTGAGTGGCTCAGTGGGTTAAAGCCTCTGCCTTCGGCTCAGGTCTGATCCCAGGGTGCTGGGATCGAGCCCCACATCAGGCTCTCTGCTCAGCAGGGAACCTGCTTCCCTTCCTCTCTCTCTGCCTGCCTCTCTGCCTACTTGTGATTTCTGTCAAATAAATAAAATCTTAAAAAAACCCAAAAAACCAAAATAATTAATTAGACAATGGAAAATGTACATTTTTAATAACTCCCAATGATTGTCATTGGGTAAATGATATTTCACAATTTTCTAAATAGATGTTTCAGAGGTCATTTCTATAGTTTGTTACAATGTTTTGGCTTCAGTTTCAAAATATATAAAATCCGATTCTCGTTGGTCTAACACTCATGGAAATGTGTTGATTTCTGTAATTGACATTCAGAGACAAGGTGGGCTGACCAGGCTTCATTTCTCTGTGATTCTGCCCTCTGTGGGTGGGGGTATAAGTCTCAGGGTGGCTTTACTTGTGATAAAACCGGCTGTAACTTCAGCAGGCTTTGCACCTTACCGCCACCACGTCCAGAGGGAGACAGGGCGCCTCCTGTGGTCAGTATTCTCTTCAAGCTAGAAAGCCTCTTTCCCCAGAAATCCCTGGTGAAACTTTCTTGCCTCTAGTGGCAGGAATATCCCAGACTCTGCTTATCTTTACCCCAAGTTGCATGGGGTGAGAACTGGGATTATCCCCAGACGGATTGCACACCCCCTTCGCTGGCTCTGGGGCTGGGTGCTGAGTTCCTTGGAGCCCACAGCTGGCCTGGCAGAGAGATAGGTATCTGGATGAAAATCCAAGTCCTGTGTGGAAGGAAGAAGAGGAGGAAGGGGAACGTAGTCTAAAGAGACTGAAGGAGAAGCAAACAAAGGCAGATCTATTTTTTACAAAAATATGAGTGTATTATGCATGCTGTCTTAAAATAAAATAATAGATGTAATATCGCTCGAATTTAGCCTTAGAAAAGTAAAGCTAAAGTGAAACAATGAATTGCTGCCCTTTTGTTAAATGCATCTTTACCACAAGAGATATCATTTCCTTCTCAGTTCCTCTTGGGGAAAGAAGGTTAAGAAAAGCAATGAAAAATGTTAAGAGGTTGGAGTCATTATTTTTTTAGCCGTGGGTTTCCACTTCAGGCAGTATTGAATGACTTGCAGATATGAAAGATGAGTAAATCTTCAGACACGTGCTTCCTCCCACCCCCCAGCCCCTCACCTCCCAGTGTTGGCTCTGTTGCTATGTGTACAATATCCTAGTTGGTATTATGCACATTCTGTTGTAGAAAGTCCACCGCCACGATCACTTAGTATCACTGGTTCTATGTTCAATGAATTGTATTTTCATGACAAATCCTTTCCATCCCAGCCTGTCCTTCCTCAAACACTTTATTTTGACTCATCTCTAAATTGACCGAGCTTCATCACTAAATAATTTCTTCAAAGAAGACCCATGGGTGCATATTCTCGGAGTCCCTTCATGTGTTGCAAGTAAATGTCTGTGGCCTTTCTGCTGGAACTTAACTCGGATGGATGAGATTGTCTTGAGTCACACTTTCCCTTGGAAATTCCGGATGGCGCTTCATTATATTCCAGCATTGAAGATAGATTATCAAAGATAGAGGCCAATCTAATTGACTTCCCTTACTTTTTATGTTAGTATGCCAAAAGAATTTTCTTTCTTTTTTTTTAATAAAGATTTTATTTATTTATTTGACAGACGGAGATCACAAGTAGGCAGAGAGGCAGGCAGAGAGAGAGGAAGGGAAGCAGGCTCCCTGCCGAGTAGAGAGCCCAATGTGGGGCTTGATCCCAGGACCCTGGGATCAGACCTGAGCCAAAGGCAGAGGCTTTAACCCACTGAGCCACCCAGGCACCCCTGAATTTTCTTTTTCTTAAGTCCTTGAAGTTCAGCAAGTTAAGAAGGCTATGCCATTCAGTATCTATTTTCCTGGGTCTTCATGTGCTCTTTCAATCTTTTTTTTTTCATTCATCAGAGCAATTTTCTCATTTCATTTCTTTGTATATTTAGTCTGTCCTATTTGTGGATTCTCTGCTTGAGGGACAATGAGGCTTGAATTGTTTATGCTTTTTATATGTGTTCATTATGTTTATCTCAAGTGTTTTTGTCTGAATCTGTAATTTTATTTTGAGCTGTGTCTATTTAGTTTTTTTGTTATTTTTATTTATTTACTGGTTCCATGGTAATGTTTTTTTTTTTTAAAGATTTTATTTATTTATTTGTTAGAGAGAGAGAGAGCGCGCACAGGCAAACAGAGTGGCAGGCAGAGGCAGAGGGAGAAGCAGGCTCCCTGCCAAGCAAGGAGCCTGATGTGGGACTTGATCCCAGGATGCTGGGATCATGACCTGAGCCGAAGGCAGCTGCTTAACCAGCTGAGCCACCCAGGCGTCCCATGTTTTGTTTTTTTAATTGTTTAATTGATTCACTGGAACTAAAATCTCCTTTTTTTTTTTTCCCACCAGATCATTCTCTTGTTGTATGATTTTCTCTCTTTCTCTCTGAATTCATAGTCTTATACACCTGTTCTCTAATTCAGAATACTCAGGGGAAATGATACACTCTGCTAGTTTGCTTCTTTGATTTGGAGCTTATGATGAAAATTCTTAATATTTTTAATAACGCAAGGTTCTAGGGTGAACACAGTGTTAGAAGCTACACTGTTTGAAAATCTCCCCTTTCTTTCTTGTCCTTCACTTTTTGCAGGACAAGACATTAGGTTGTCCACATGACCTTGTTTCGCTTGCTGCTGCCGGTTTTCTTTTTTTGCTGGTTTTCATTATTTCTGTTCATATTTTATATATGGAGGGAGGAGAATCTCTATTTTGTTTTCATTCTGTTCATCTTCCTTCAAAAGTCTACATTGTTGATACTTACACTCACTCTAAAGCTCTAAGTCAGAAAAAGTCATCTCCATTTAAAAAAAATCAATGAGATCGTGAGGTTTGTTAAAAACTTTGAAGTACTATGCAAACATTATCTTTAACAGGTGAAAGAAATCACAGAATCTTAAGGTTGGCATAGACCTAGGGTCTTGTGTTTTAATCCTACACCCGATTCAGACACCCGCCAGCAGCATTCCTGGTAATGGCTTCCCTTGCGTTCTGTGAGGGAACTTACTTCTTGGCTTATGTGAGGATGGGCAGTTCTCAGAATTTGTAATTATCTCCATGTCTTCAAGTGAAGTGTGTTTTCCTGAACTTCAGCCTCTAGCTTCTAGCTCTGTTCTATTTTTTTTTAAGCTTTTATTTATTTATTTGACAGAGAGATCACAAGTAGATAGATAGTTAGGCAGAGAGAGCGGGGGAGCAGGGAGCCTGATGTGGGGCTCGATCCCAGGACCCTGAGATCATGACCTGAGCGGAAGGCAGAGGCTTAACCCACTGAGCCACCCAGGTGACCCTAGCTCTGTTCTATTTAGCAGGGGGCCCCCTGGACAGGATTTGAAGTTGTGACAATGTAGAGACACTGGCATACGGAAAAGAAAAAGTAGCAACGAAAAGATTTCTGTGCTTACAGGGGAACAAACACAGACAGAAAATTTGCGTGCATTATTTTCTATTTTTACCCCCAAATACAGCAGAAAAATGCCAGATGAACTTTGTAGCAAATTTTTATCTGGATTTAACTGAAACCTACAAAATGTTGGGCCAAGTTCATGGAGAATTGATCCTACCACCTTAAAAAAAAAAGAAAAGAAAAGGAGTGTTGCTGATATCTGGCCTCTCTTGCTTCTCTCTGCCTCTCAGGCTCTGACTGGGCCCGTGCTGAGTGAGAAGCCGGTTTCCCAGTGTTCAGTCCACCTCTCAGGAGGAAACAAGGAAGGGCCGCTTCCTAATGGACACACTTCTACGTGGCAGTGCAAAATTACCCATTTGAAAAGTTGTTTGGATGAATGACTGTTCCTGTAGCCAACTGTTGTAGGAATACTTACAGAAAAACCTTTCGACGATGCCGATTCTCGTCTAGGGCAGAAATGCGTTTCTATTTTACACTCTTGCTTGCATTTTCAACAGATTCAGTTTCCCTGAAAGAAGCTTAGGAGTTTCTGGTGGTCTGTTCTCCTTCTGAGAGTAAATGTTCCTCAGGAATTTGCATGGCACTTCCCTCCTGATGACTTAGGGGTTAGATGAGAAGCAGATGGAGGTGCGGGGCCGGGGGTGGGGGCATGTAGAGACCCAAGTGGCAAAGGTCAGGAGACCCCTGGCTCTCTCCAGCCTCATCCCTGCCTGCATGAAGGCAGACAGGCTTTGCTCTTTCTTCCCACAGCCTCTGTAATGAAGGGTGACATCTCTGGGACCGGGGAAGCCCCTGAGACCCTTCCATGGAGTTTCATTTTTAGATCAGTGTACGCAAACTAGGGAAGCCTCACCCAATTCCACATTTTCAAAAAGCATTTCTTTTTTAAAGATTTTATTTATCTATTTATTTGACAGAGATCACAAGTAGGCAGAGAGACAGGCAGAGAGAGAGGAGGAAGCAGGCTCCCTGCCGAGCAGAGAGCCCAATGCGGGGCTCGATCCCAGGACCCTGGGATCATGACCTGAGCCAAAGGCAGAGGCTTTAACCCACTCAGCCACCCAGGCCCCCTCAAAGAGCATTTCTTACCATCTTCTTTTCTTTTATTTTTTTCCCTGAGCACTGGGTCAAATTCTCTTCAGTTACAAAGGTGATGACCTCAGGCTTTTTCCACATCCTTCTTCCCTTTCTTATTTCTGGGAAGGGGCAGGTCCCTCCATCACTGACCTCCTGGGTGAGAGCTCAGAGAAGACAGATGTCTCTCCCAGCACAGGAGCTCCCCCTTAACCTAACAGAGGCTCACCTTCCCTTGCTGGAGAGGATGTCATGTGCCAGGCCCTTTGCTCCCAGTAGGTCACTGAACACTCTTAGCAACCTCTTGAAGAAGGTTCTATCTTATTCCTCCTTCACGTGCTGGGACATGAAGGTGCAGAGAGGTTAAACAATGTGCTCAAGGTTACCCATCTTGGAAGGAGAACTCAGATTTAAATCTAGACTGTCTGATTCTGTCACAAGGCTTCTGCTCTACTCATGAGTAGAAGAGGTCTGCACATGAAGCCCATTGCCGGCGGCTTTGCTCCTCCCTCTGGTAACTCACTCAGGAGATCCCCCCACCAGGAAACCTCTGGCGAGCACCTCCCCCAGTGCTATTCGAGGTGATCAAAGTGGCAGAAGAAGGTATTTGCAGGTGGCATTCGCTGCTGGCATGTTCTCACACAGACTCACAGGCCTAGTGGGATTTCATTTCCGGCAAGGTGTTGGATTGCATTACATGAAGGCCTCCTGCTATGAAACACCTGGAAGTGCAGTATAAAATAGAGCTAGCATCCCTTTAAATGTCCAAATGGGCTCAAAAGAAAGGAAAGGAAATCCCAGGAACCAAAAATGAAATGGAAACTAAAACCAGAGTACAGTCTGTGCGCTAAACCTGGGGCTGCCTGGGGGGGTATTTGATGATCTCAGAAACCAGGGAGCTTGGGATTTAATGGTTACTCTGGGACAGAAGGAAATATTGATAGCCCACATAAAGCTGCTACCCTTAGTAGAAGGGTAAAGAGAAAAAAAAAAAAACAAAAACAAAAAACCAGAAGACCAAAGAAAATGACAGGCATGCTTGCATTTCTTGGAGCGAGTTTTGGCAAGGTGGGGGGAGGCGGGGATTTGAAACCCCAGGTCTGCCCTCACTAGCTTTGGGGTTCAAAGGTGTTCTTGCTGTAGGGTGCTGGGGACCTCTGGATGTTATGTTGCCATAGGAACAGTTCTTAGATGCTCCCAAAGTTCCGGGCAAAAGCTGAGGTGCTCACTGGAGAGACATCCCCAAACCTGGAGCTCCAGGATTCCCGAGGATCAAACACCACTTAAGATGAATTCGCAATCCAAGATTTTAAAAACCTCAAACACAGGAACCCATGCCAGCAGGCATATGAATAGAAGATGTAAATCTTTCCAAAACACAGATCTCAGATACAGACTATAAAATAAGAAACTCTGAAGTGATTAAAGGTAAGAAGGAAGTAACGAGAGCAAAAAGAAACCATCAAAAAGACCAGCAGATTGCGTTACATAAACATTTGAGAAATGGACAGAGTTACAAACTCAAGGGCTCCAGAGAAAATCAGTGGAACCCTCCATCCAGCTCTGTCTGACATCGGAGACTGACATGAGAAAACTGCCCACAAGGCAGTGCAGGAAAATGAGCTGGTCCCAGCAAGGCTGTCTGGGGTCTTTTACTAGAAGCGATGGACAAGAATGGATCTTTTTGTAGTGGAGCTGCTATGTTGGCAAATGCTTTCTGTAAAGAGCCAGATAATTATTTTGGTTTTGTCAGCTCCGCCATATGTGTCTGTCATGTAGATTTCTTTGCATTTTTTACAGCCCTTTAAAAACGTAAAAGCTTTCCTTAGCTCACAGGCCATACAAAAGCAGGCATCGGGCGGGACTTGGCTGTGGGACTAGAGTCGTGGACCCCTGTCCTTGGCCATAAATCTGGAGCTGCTCGTGGGCATTTTCCATTGCACAGGGAGAGGCTGCCCGAGAGTGAAATTGCTCAGAAGAAGGCCTCGCCAGGAGGAGAGACAGAACCCAGATTCTTAATGACATGTTTTAGTATCTGGACCCACCATGCACAAAGATCCAGCCCAGAAATTTTTAGTTATGTGAACCAATAAACGTTCCTTTTTAAAAAGTCTCTTTGCCTTGGTGTGGGGCCACTTAGAAACGAAAGAACAACATGAAAGGAAAATCACATTTAGCAATGCCCTTGAAGCTCACTTTAAAAACCATCCCTAACTCCTTTTGTGTGCGATAATCTCCCTGCCCTCCTAGTATCTACACTGTAAGCACTTTTGTTCAGGAATGACTTAAAACCAAATGAATGCAATCATGTTTTATAATCAGTTGCTGTGTGGAGGGAAAAAGAGGGAAAAAGGCAAATAGCGTTTTTGTGTGTGTTGAGCACTGTACTGAGTGTTTAGGTATTGGTTCACGGAAGAGACACAACAACTCATTTTGTAAGTGAGAAAACTAGCCTCAGAGGTGAAGTCACTAGCCCAGCACCACACTTAGAAAGCGACAGGCTTGCTCCTTGGATCTAAGACTATTTGGCTCCAAAGTCTGTGCTCTGTTGCAACCCCACATTGCAAATGTCCTCGATCAGGGGTCAGCAAACTTTTTCTGTAGAGAGCCAGATAGTAAATATTTTCAGCTTTGTGGGCTGTAGTCTGTCAAAACAACAGTGAATGCAGAGGGAAAGCAGCCGGAGACCATATGGAAATGGAGGGGCATGGCTGTCCCTTAAACGTTATCTGCAGGTGATGGGCAGGATTTGGCCTTCGGGGCTATAGATTGTTGAGCCCTGTGTTAGATGACGCTGTTCTCCCAGCAAATGAGCCTGTCTGCAAGGAGCTCTTCCTCTCCAACTCTACCCAGAAGTTACCCGGGTTTCACGCACTATTGCATTCAGAAATTTCATTAAAATGTCCACATGGATGACCTCAGCCATTGCTCTGGGATTTATCATTTACTATCTCTTAAAAATATCAGTGATCTTTTCATGTTTCTGCCCTGATTCCCAGACTTGACTGGGTGCTCTGTGAGAGTGGAGCTGGTTCATTCATTCTCCAGATGCGGGGTCAGGGACTATCATCTCTGAGTCAGATCCTGCCCATCGGCAAACTAGGGCCTGGGGGCCTCTCCTGCTCCCTCCTCAGTTCTTATAAATAAAGTTTTATTGAAACATAGCCCAACTTATTCATTTATGTATCAGCTGCTTTTGTGCCACAGTGGTTGAAGTGAGTAATTATGGCAGAGATCCTATGGCCTACAAAGCCAAAATCATTTGCCATGTGGACCTTTCCTGAAAAGGCTTGCCAGCACTTTCTCTAGACTGAAGTTATTATTTCCTTAACTGTTGTCTGAGATTTTTCTTAAGAGGGTACTGCCTTTGCTGGGGAAAATACATCGTTAAGCCTTTGGGTTGGAAAATGGTCAATATATAGGTATTTGAAGGAGCCCAAGCAGAAGGGAAAAGAGGTCCCATTCTATGTGAGAAAACGAGAGGGATTTGGGGTTTTGGCTCCTAAAAAAAAAAAAAAAATTGGGGGGTGAAGCAGAGTGGGTGGCAGAAAAAGATTGGAGAGAGGGGCTGGGAAATGCTTGGGAAGTGGGAATGTAATAGTCCTAAATAGCAGGGCTGCTGAAAGATCCAATACATGGTTTTGAGGTTTTTGCCCTGTTGTGTGCCACGTCCCCGGTCTCTGTGATCATTTGGTCTTCAGTAAGATGCCTTATTTACATGGTTATGTGGTTGCTTTGCAGGTGGGGAGAGGAGAGGAGAGAAGCTGTATGTTGTACGGAGGCTGACGTCAGAGCAGAATTGAAGACATAGCTACAAGACATACAGCAGAGTGATTCTGACCAAGTCAGTGCGTAAAAAGAGAATTAACCGTAAGACTGTAAGAGTCATCTTCCCAGATGGGAAGAATCCTGAGGAAGTGCTTTAGGTTTCCCTAATCTTTAGGATCGGGACTTGAATCAATCTGACCTAGAATTTAGGGACCAGGAGACCCTAGCAGATAGCTTAGTTAGACACTTACTCAACAAGTGTTGAATCAAGTATTCTCCTTGCTTGCAGGAGGTCACCCTCTGGGAATAGCCTCAGAAACAAATGCGTAGTATGCGCTCAGATAGAAAGATGCTGTGAACCCATGAAGGACACAGTGATTTACTCTGCCTGCAATATCAGGGAGGACATCCTGTAGGAAGTGACGTTCTAGCCAGATCTTGAGGGATGAGAAGGAGTTAATCGCTCAGACTGGAGAAGGGAGAATCTTCCACCTTAGTGAAGAGGAGATGCACAAATGAGAGTCAGGAAAAAGCATGTCAAGAAATAGGAAATTGCCGGGCACCTTGGTGGCTCAGTGGGTTAAGCCTCTGCCTTTGGCTCGGGTCATAATCTCAGGGTCCAGGGATCGAGTCTTGCTTCGGGCTCTCTGTTCACCGGGGAGCCTGCTTCCCCCTCTCTCTCTGCCTGCCTCTCTGCCTACTTATGATCTCTGGCTGTCAAATAAATAAAATCTTAAAAAAAATAGAAATAGGAAATTTCTATTCTTAAAAAAAAAAAAGAAATAGGAAATTTCCTGTGAGAGAAAGTGGGGAGGGCAGAGGGCATGGGGGTGGGGCAGAGCCAGCTAATTCCATCTACTTCTTTTTTTCCCCCATAGTGCCTGTTACACAAGAAAGTGCTCAGGGGGCCCAGCTGGCTCAGTGGCTGCAGCATGTGACTCTTGATCTCAGGGTTGTAAATTTCAGCCCTGCATTGGGTGTACAGATTACTTAAAGATAAAATCTTTGAAAAAAAAATCAAGGAAGGTGCTCTATAAAATTTGTTCTCAGATGCATTAACATCTATTACTGAATAAGAATTGGGATTCAATGGGGTGCCCCTTTCCTGTCTTCTTGCTCTCCCGAGTGGTTAATATTCAGTGGCTTTAGAACTATGCTGCTTACTGTGAATGTGTGTCTTGGGTGAACATCATGATTCTATCAAAGACTGGGGGATTTTAATGGACTCTATGGCCAAATTAAAAGCACAGGCTTGAGTTTAAAACCTGAGTGACTCTTAGCAGAGCCAGTGTATTTAACTGCTCTGAGCCTCAGTCTTCCCTCCATAGAAAGAAGACAATGATATCTAGGCAGCAGAATCATGGTGGGTAGTAAACAACACAGCATATGTGAAATCGTCAGCCCTGTCGCTGTCATGTACTAGGTGCTCAGTAAATACAAGTCACCTATTTTTTGATTACATGGATTCTTTTGTACACGGTCCTGTGATGATTGTTTAGAGTAGGGATCGCCAATAAGGTAGCCGCTGGTCACACCAGCCCTTGAAATGTAGTTGGTTAGAACTGAGATGTGCAGTGTTAGATACATAGTGGGTTTCAGACTTAGTACGAACTAAGGAAAAAAATATTCCAATAATACGTGTGTATGTTAAATACATATTTAAATGACAATATTTTGCACACATTAGGATAAATAAAATACAGTCTTAAGGAATCTCACATGTTTCTTTTTAATTTTATGACATGGCCACTATAAAATTTAAACTTAGATTTGTGGCTCCCCTTAAACGGCTACGGGACAGCAGCTGGTCCAGAAAAATGCTGAAACTAAATGACAAGGCCTCTCTGAAGCCCAGATGATCAATGAAATATTTCCGTTTTTTTCATCTTTTGCTACAAAGATCTAGTTGTCTAAAATTCAATGGCACTTTGAAAGTAGGGTTAGGTACTTAATCATTAGAAATTAGGTTAAATGCCTTTGACGGGAAAGAAGTCCAGTTGTCAACATTTACTTTTTTTTGGATCTCACCATCTGTGAGATCTGAGTCCCCTGTCCTCTAATGTTACGAGTCAGTGTGAAGGTTCAAGAGCTGTCTCTGTCTCACCTCCGAGGGACGGAATCCGAAAGCCCAGCCACATGCTGTGCTCTTTGCCCCTCCTGGATTGCACAGCGAATTTGTTTTCTCTTTGTCAGTGACAGCACCTTCACTTTGGAAACTCCTCCTCCTTCTTATAAACCACACAGGGATGTTCTAGACCATAGAAGAGATTCTTTTGAACTCTAGATCAGCAGTAGACCTTGGGTTTGATATTAAAATCATTTAAATGCACAGACAAATGAGGAGACGATACAGGATGTATGGCCTCTATCAAAAAAAGCCAAGGCACTACCTATCTTTGGGATTCAGGAAAGGGCTGAGGCATTTATCTGTCCATTGTATCTCTTCTTCCTTGCTACCATCTGTGGTTCCATCTTCTGGGAGAGGCAGAGGGGTAAATGAGGTTTTTGATAAGCACTTAGGCAGGTAGAGACAGAGAGACAAAGGAAGGCAAAGCCAGTTTTCATTATGAGGGCTCATCATTTTTATAGTCTCCATTTCCTTCTCTTCCAATCCCCAACCCTGTCTCCCAACCCTATTACTCCCCTACCATGGCTGTCTCTCTCTAAGGACACCCATGGGCTCCATATTGCTAGATCCATTGGATATTTTTAGTCATATCCCAGGGATGTTCTTGATGCCCACATCTCGTAATCCAGCATTGGCCCAGGGTGCCACAACTCTGCTCACTGTCTCTCTTGACTCATCTCCCAACCAATACTCTTCAGTAGGCTTCCTCCCACCAGGTCCAGCACTCTTCCAAAGGCTCCTTCAGAGGTCACCTGCGACATAAACAGTGCTACATTAATGAGTGTTTTTCAGTTCTCATCTGTCTTCATCTTTCACCAGTGTATCATTCCTTCCATTTTGAGACTCTCTTCCTTGGCTTTCCAATGCAATCGCTACCTAATTGGCTCATAGGTCTTTGGACAAGCCCCTCTATCTCCTTGATAGGCTCAATTTCTTTGGTCTGAGTATTAAGTGTCAGCTTCCTAAGAATTGGCCATGAGCCCTATTCTCTTCTTGTATCCTACCTCCCTCAGCATTTAGGAATTATAACCATATCCAGAGTTTCAACAGCGGATAATTCTGATAATTTTCAAATTTACATCCTCAGCCCAGAATGCTTTTCTGACCTCTGAACCCATATATCTAATCTCTTAGTTGACATCTTAAGTTGAATGTCTCAAAGATCTTCAAAATCAATAAGGCCAAACTAGACCCCAGGGCCTGGTTCTAAGTATTTTATTTTTCAGGGAATGATAGTACTATTCATTTCTTACATGAGCCAGCAATCTAAGAGTCACCTTTGAAACCTTCTCCTTCCTTTGCCTTTACTATCTTTTCATTATACTGTCAAGTCCTGACATTCTAATGTGCTGAGAATCTCTCAGATATATTCAGTTCTTTCTTCATTTCTGCCAATTCCCAAGCCCAAACTACCATCATGCCTTGCTTAGACTACTGAAGTAGCCTCCTATCTTTTTCTCTCTCACTGTTCCAAACCTAGCCACCAGAGGCATATAATGTCTCATATAATCAGGCATATAACTTCTCAGTCCTGTTGAGTCCTCTCCTACCTGGTTTCCTTCCAGAGTATGGAAGCCTTGGGCACTTTGGGATATGCCCTGGGAGCTCCATGATTCCTAAAGCACTAGGACTTTGTTGGCGTTCAGAGAAGTTACTGCCGACAAATGTGTAGGAGGAGTCTTCACAAAGGAGGGGTATTTGACTTTGAAGGATGTTTGAGCTCCTTTCATGTGGATATGAGAGAAGGTCATTTGAAGGAGTCAAACCATGACTATAAACAGGGAGGTGACAAAATACAAGTATTGATTCATCGAACAATTAATTATTGAACGTTCCTTATGAGCCAGGCACTATAGTGGGTGCTGGGAATCAACTGATGAGCAAAACAGACATGGTCTCTGCCTTCATGGAGCTTACAGTCAAGAGGTGTCCTGTGGGGTGTTTGGAGCAGACAGAACAAGAAGAATAGTTGGAAGAGTGAGTTAGAGCAAGATCATGGAAGAGTCTTGAAGAGAAGATAAGACATTTTCACCCTTTCAGCTACGATTCATAAACTCAAATGCTTTTAGGGTATAGTCAGAAAGTGTAAATCGGAGAAGTGGTCTGGGTATGGTCTGGGAAGAAGTAAGAGGAAGAGCCAGGATTGGGGCAAACTGGAAATCCCAAACGCTATCCAAAGCAGGGAGTGATTACTCAACCACAGCTAATCATTGCTATTCAGGGATGTGGGCCCAGAACCTCTGCTATCAAATGAAGGAAATGCGGGATTTTAGAAAGAATTTTGGTTTGCTGAACTTTGGTTGTTTGGTGTCCATCTCCCAGCCACCCTATCCCTCCCCTCAACCCCCCAAAAACCTTCAGTTTGTTTCCTGAGATTAAGAGTCTCTTATGGGGGGCGCCTGGGTGGCTCAGTGGGTTAAAGCCTCTGCCTTTGGCTCAGGTCTTGATCCCAGGGTCCTGGGATCGAGCCTTACATCGGGCTCTTTGCTCAGCAGGGAGCCTGCTCTCCTCTCCCTCTCTGCCTACTTGTGATCTCTGTCTGTGAAATAAATAAATAAAATCTTAAAAAAAAAAAAAAAGAGTCTCTTATGGTTTGTCTCCCCCCATCCCATCTTGTTTCCTTTTATCCCTCCCTACCCCCCACAACCCTCCACCCTGACTCTCAAATTCCTCATATCAAGGAGATCATATGATAGTTGTCTTTCTCTGATTGACTTATTTTGCTTAGCATAATACCCTCTAGTTTCATCCACGTTGTCACAAATGGCAAGATTTCAGTTTTTTGATGGCTGCATAGTATTCCATTGTATATATATATATATATATATATATATATATATATATATATATATACAACATCTTCTTTATCCATTCATCTGTTGATGGACATCTAGGTTCTTTCCATAATTTGGCTATTGTGGACATTGCTGCTGTAAACACTCAGGTGCATGTGGCCCTTCTGATCACTATGTTTGTATCTTTAGGGTAAATACCCCAGTAGTCTTATTGTTGGATCATAGGGTAGCTCTATTTTCAACTTTTTGAGGAACCTCCATACTGCAGGAATAGTTTTTTTTTTTTTAAAGGAGTATGCCTTTTTGTCCTTTCTTCCTTCCACCTTTAAAAAAAAAAGATTTTTATTTATTTATTTGAGAGAGGAAGAGAGAGCACAGGTGGTGGTGGAGGGGCAAAGCGAGAGGGAGACCCAGATTCCTGCTCAGCACAGGGCTGGATGTGGGGGTGGGTGTGGGTGCTGAACGTGGGGCTCGGTCTCAGGACCCTCAGATCATGACCCAAAAGCCAAAGTCAGATGCTTGGCTGACAGAGAGCCCCAGGGCCCCTTCCTTCCACCTTTTATCTTCCTGGCACATGGACATGATGATGGCTGAAACCCCAGCAACTATCCGAAGCCAAGGTCAAGGATGATGGTAGAGAATAAAGACACAGGGCGTCTGAATAAAGGACTAGGGCGTCAAATAGCCACAAAGCCACTGTCTCAGCCTGGGCTTGTCTACCTCAGGATTTCTGCTTGAAGGAAAAAGAAGTTTTCTGTGTCTACTCTGCTTTGTATTGTAGTCAATGCTAATTCCAACTGAGAAAGCAGCTAATTGAACTAGAGAGCAGGAGGGCAGCAGGAGCATGGGTTTGGGTATAAAGTGTCAGAAAGAGGGGAGTAGCAGAAAGCTAGCCACACCCTGGAAAGAGTGGGAGTGTAGGTACGTATGACCTCTCAAGTGCTCTGGGTGATTTAGAACTGTGAGAAATAAATTTCTGTCGTTTAAACCACTCTAACAACCCCTCTATAAAGATTCTGTTCTATGACCTTTTTTTTTTTTTAAGATTTTATTTATTTATTTGACAGACGGAGATCACAAGTAGGCAGGGAGGCAGGCAGAGAGAGGAAGGGAAGCAGGCTCCTGCTGAGCAGAGAGCCCAATGCGGGGCTTGATCCCAAGACCCTGAGATCATGACCTGAGCTGAAGGCAGAGGCTTTAACCCACTGAGCCACCCAGGTGCCCCAATGACCGTTTTAAAGATGGGAAAGCTACGGCACAGGGAGATTGAGTTGCTTATCAAGGTCTTGCAGCTAGAAAGTGGCAGAACCATGGGCTGTCCAAACAGCCTTCTCCAGGGCCCATACCGGTCACCTCCATGGTGTGCCACCTCCCCCGCATGGGGCTTGTTCCTGCCTTTGCTGCCCAGGCAGCTCTTCCTACTCTCCATCTGTCTCTGTGTAGCCTTCCAGCCACACTGCTTCCTCTTGTTCTTGAAAATGCCAAATCCCTTCTTGCCTCAACTCGAGGCTTCTGTCCTTGCTAAACTCTCCGCCTAGAGGACTCCTCCCTCTGACTGTTGCACAACTAGCTGCTTCTCCTAATTCTGCTCTCAGTTCAAATATCACCTCTTCCAAGAGGACTTTGTGTCAGTCGCTGGGTTGCAAAGCATGTTCCCTCTATGAGATTAAGCCTATGTCTCCATTCTCAGACATTTATGGCTGTTTCTTTTTTTTTTTTT